>APFE030801524.1:25261-72378 GCA_000404065.3 Pinus taeda
AAATCAAAATTAAAAATTGTTGTTAATTGTTTTTTACAACATAATGTTAGGTTGATAGCTCCTCACCATAATTTAAGTAAGTATTTGCATTAAAAATGGTGGGCAACTATCCACATAGCTTGTGCAAAAGCGGCAATAACAATCATTATTAAAATTTATTAAAGTTTATTTGAGTATTTTTATGTCATTACAGTTTGTCATTTATTTTCTTTTTTTATTTAAAAGTAAACTACTAACCACAAATTATATAGAGTTCGTCAACTATATTTTTCATTGTTAAAAGTTTGTATGCATTTTTAATTATTTATTGTTTTTACTTTAATTTAGTTATCAAATATTTTTTGCTTAAAAAGCATGTACTAAGCAGCAATGTTGCATATTACACTTGTTTTATTATACAATTTTATCACAAGATTTAAAACAAGTGGCATGGAAACACCTAAGTAATTAGGTAGCTAGTAATTAGGTAGCTTGATTGTCCTATTATTATCATTAATATTCTTTTGAAATTTATCTTCCTCAAATATAAAGAGGAATTGAAATACAAGCTTTTTAAAATTTTGATTTATCAAAAATATTCACATTTTTATAAAATTAATTTTTTTTACATATTTGATAAAATTTAAGTTAAAATGAATCTATTTTTTTTCACAAATACAAGTCTATGTATTCCATATGAGGAACAAACATATTTTGTCTATTACATCAATAGTTCATCATGTCACTTGCAAGAATTAAACCTGGGTGGGGAGGGTTCTAATCATTTTGAATATATATCTGTGTAATGTTAGTAACTATATTTATGTTGATAACAATGTCTATTTTGTAATAAGGCTTCCATAATTTTAATTTAATTATCAACAATTATTAGGTGGGTAGTAGATATGTTATCTCCATAATTCTAGAATATTCTTAGTAGTATACACAAATCAAATCAATGGTTTGTCTCACATAAATTATACAAAGCTTCACTCTGAGAGTTTCAATGGATACAAAGTTTTTTTTGTGGCTAGATGGCTAAATCGAGTGGGTCTCTGCCTCAGCTCCCACCTCGTGCTCTGGATATCATTGCTTTTAACTCATTGTTTGAAAATGGGTTGCGGTACTAGAAAGCAAAGCCTTCTTGTTTTGTCAAGAAGTTGGAAGCAATTCCAAAGGTCAAGGTTTTTGTGCCACTGTTGTAACCCTAGAGACAACCCTTGGCTGAGTAGAGGTCAGTGCCTAGGACATCCGTACAGAAAGATAATTGATTTTATTTCTTGTCCCATTATGACATTTCAGAAGAATGTTCCATAGGTAATGTTAAAGAAATTGTCTTGGGTAAAACACTTTTCAAGATCGCCTCACTCACAATGAAAATGATTCGAAGCTATAGCAGAGTGGTAAAAAGAAATGATAAAAAGTCCAAAACAAAAGGCTACTTATTGCAAAATATTTTGCCTTAAACCTTAGTAGAAAATGTGAAAGACTTAGAAATGAACTTGCAGAAAAGAGGAGTGCATATTAAGGTTATTTAGTTAAAAATTACAAGTACTGTAATTTTAGAAAATATGTATGCTAAAATCAATCAACAACTTCATTACTCTTTTCCATAGAAGAAAGACAATAAATGGCTTACAAAGAAAAGGAACTCATATGAGATTCAAAAGATTGTTTGGAATCACCTTGAAAAGCTTTATTTATTCTCCAAGAAATGATAGAAACATTACACAGAAAATTATTGCCTTCTAAAGTTAAAATTCAGAACCCCAATTGGTTCCCTTAAGTTTCTTTGTAGTTACACGACAATGGTGACAATTATAAAAATTGTTAAGTGTCACAAAACTACTAAACTACTTTAGCCCTACTCAGTCCTTTTGAGGACTTAGATTTTTGTAAAATTGACAACAAAATTGTGTAACCATTACAAATACAATATTTTCAATATTTCATAAAATGAAGCCAGGTGGCTATTTCTCACTGGATGACTTGTGATTCCTGTGCAGACTCGCTTGTAGAAGGTCCAACTTTTGTTGTTGTTGTTGGAGACATCCATGCTCTGCATCTTTTCCATATTCTGATATATGTACTTAGACACTTGATAAACCTTGTATGAGTCATTCTAAAATTGTGATTCGACTATAAGATGACTTTTCTGTAAAAAAGAGTTTTAATCAACCACAACTCTTGAAAGTCTCTGTGAAGGTAATTGGCAATGGTTGACCCCTTGAGAAATGTTGTCTTCTCATGAGAAGAGTCAATCTTTCTTTTGGATTTCACCAACAAAGTCCCATAAGTCTCCCATGGAAGCAGAATTCCCTATTGGTCCTAGCAAGAAGGCAATCCTACCCTCATCCTCTTATTAAAATTTGTGTTAAATTTCATAACATATTCTTTAATTTCACCAAGCCTAGCCTCGTTGTTTTCCTGTACAAATTGTTATGCACCATCTTATTAATTTCTAGCACTAGTTTTGTTTTGTCTTCCACTTGCATAGTTCTTAATTCCTGAGATGATTTGGAATTAAGAAAATCAATTGTCTTCTTTGCTAGTTGAGCACGTTGCTGATTTTTCTCTTTATGAGAAGTAATGATGCTTCCCTTGTCCCTGACAATAATCTTCTCCTCCGCCATTATTAACATACTATCCCAGATAGCTTTTACTTGTTGAATGATATCATTTCAGATTATCTCTTTGACCTATATGAGTGACATATTGCCCTTTACTTTTTCTCTCAACTCCTTGATTTCATTGCAAATTGTTTGATAATCCTTTTGATATTTTGATGCAGTGTCCTTTAAGGTAGTTAGTTCTCTTTCCTTAATCTTCAAGAGTTCTTTTGTGTCATCTAGATTCTTTTTCATTTTCTTCATTTCATCTTCTGAAATTTTTAATTCAGTCATAACCCTTGTCAATTTATTAGTTGGATCCTCTAAATTTGGTTGTACTGTAATGGTGCAGACATGAGTATCCAAATTTTGTTGTAAGCTAGTATTCATTTCTTTCAAGGTAGCTACTTCATTGTTTCTTTCCAGCAACTCTTTGGTCAAAATCTCATTTTCCTTCTCCACTTGGGCTACCTCTGGGGCCATGACATGTTCTACAACAAGCAAATTCAGCTTCTTTCTAAGCACTTGGATTTTTGAATCTGCCCCTTGTAAGAGTTTCTGTACAACAAACCTATATTCGGGATTAACACCAATTTTGATAATTAATTTCTTCAACTCTTCATTTTGAGTAAACAAATCTCTGGAGTTTGCCTTTTATAATTTTAATTGATTTATAGCTTTCCCCAATAAGACTTTTGTCTTATTCGTTGCTAAGGATTCTTTACTCAAATCACTATAAATAAATTCTCCAGTTTTCCTATGCAAGTTAATTTTATCAGGCAATGGAATCTCCCTTGCATCCACAGTTAGGTTTACGATTTTGAAACCTACTGATGGAGAAATAGTTAAAGTAGAGGGGTGGGAAAAGACAATTTCAGTTGAATTCTTTCTAAATCCATATCTGATAATGATCTAGTATGATACTCTGATGTTGATTGAGCTTCAAGCTAGGACACAACATTTTCTTTAATTTTCTTGTTCTTTTCCTCAATTTGGCCATACAACTCCTTTAAAAGTGAAACAAAACTTTGTGGAGATTCTTTAGGAACAAGGGGAGAAGGTGTGTGTGTCACTTCTCCCAAATGCAATTGAAAACCATATGCAATAGAGGAACTTCCAACCAGAGGCTCGGACTCCTCCTTTTCATGAAATCTTGGCTTCTTAGAGTTGTGATTGGTTTCATCATCCAAATCAATTATCTCTTCAATTGCTATTTTCAAGCCTTTTTCAATAGGATGGGGAGTTTCAATTTCCGTTCCCCTTTCTATTTCATACTTACCACCATTGGCCAATTTTTCAGTATCTGGTTTGGACTCATGTGTGTAGGGAGCATAAGAGTTCTCTACCCTTCTTTTTGAAATGATATGGTGAGAATCATAAGGCCACTTTTCCCCTTGTTGGAATTGTATATCTTGAAGTATTCTCTCAACTTCTTCCATAACTTATCTATTATTAACAATGAAAGGCCCAACAGTCTTGGCAAACTTGAATAAATGGCCCTCCTTTGTTGATACAAAATGAACTTGATCCACATTTGGACTTTGTCTAATGAATTCCAGAGCAAACAATCTCATTGGCACAAAACAAGGAATCCTGTAAGGGGCAACCTCTGCTCCATACAATCTGATCTCAACATAATCTTTAAATTCAAACCAATCTCCTACTTTGACATCTTTGCTAAGTTGTAAGAAGGATTGGGCTTTTGGTAAGAGTCATGGTGGAACATAATTGTTTATAATGGAATAAATAACTAAAATGAAAGAGGCAGTGAAATATACAAAACCTTCATGATTAGGGAGACTTCTTAGAGTATCTATCCAGTTTACTACTAATTGTTTTCTCTTATGGACATCCATTATGTTTAGGCCTAAATGCATAAATATTTCCACATGAACATAAAGGAATAGACAAAACACTAGTGATGGAAACTTAAAACAACCAATAATATTAAAATTTGACAACTGAGAGTTTATTAATCCTTCCTAGAAAGTTGGAATATCAAGAATAGTTTCAGGTTGCATGACTAAATTGAACATCCCAAGCACGACACAGTCGACCACAAAAGCATCATCCCTTCCCAAAAACCTAGCAATTATTTGTATAATTATCTTAACATGCTCATCAAAAGTTTCTAGGGGAAACTGAGTTGGTTTAGTAGATGAAATCTATCTTGATGGCATAAGATAAAATGATAATTGGGAATAGTCTCTTACAGACAAATTTTGAAAGTTTGCTAGCAGGGTTTCTTTTATAAATGAAGTATAATGTTTTAAAGAGGGAAAATCCAGATATTGTTGAATTAGTAGGGCAGAGACTTGAAAGATATTTTCTCCTACCGCATTCATTACAAAACATTTTTGGGGATACAACGAAGAAACCAACCAAATGATAAATTGAAGGTAAACGTATGTTTGAGGAATTATGGCAGAGAAAAGGCATGATTTTACTATTGCAGTATATACAGGGGAATCAATATTGCCTGCTATAATGTTTTGGTGAATTTCCATCAAATTTAGGGAGCAAACAAGGTCAAAGATATCCCTTTTTGTGTCCACGAGAGGAATATGAGTTGTAGAGCCGGCCAGGGAAACTTTCTTTGACATTTTTAATGAACTAAGTGGGTGAACACAACATGTAATTACCTGGATATTGATGGATGATGTTGGAATCCGAGTTTGATAAGCTGGAAGATGTGAATGTGCTTACGAATGCGTGAAAATAGAACAAACAATGTACATTTTGAGAGTAGAAAACGAGATTTTATGGGAAAACGAGAAAAAATGCAAGGAAAATAGGATTAAATGTGGAAGTGATGGGTGTGCAGAGTGACGTGGAAGTGATGATGTGTATGATGTGATGGAGGTGACATGGTAGGTGTTGAAATGTGGCAACAAGAATATTCCAATTTTAATTTGTCCTTGAATTAAAATTGTGAATTAAAATTTGAATTTAGTCTCACTAGCTGCTTGAAAAATAATTAATTAATTCATCTTGATTTAATTAGTTGGAGAAATTCAAGTTAGAAGTCTTTCTGAAGTCATGCAATAGTTATCCCTTAAATTAAGTAGCTTATCCCTTAATTAAGGAGATAAGATTGAGTTATATTTGAGTTGTAGTTAGTTAGCTTAGTTTACTGAGTTAAGTCCAGTTAAATTAGTTCCAAACTGTTTGAGGAACTAATTGTGAGTTATTAGTCAGTTGGTGCATGCATGCACTCAACTAGTGTACTCTAGATAACTGAAGATTCTCTCATCAGTAACTCATGCATGTCTATTCTGAGAAAGACCCAATTAAGATTAAAGGTAGGCACAGTGTACTATCAGTTGCATATGTTTTCCTATAAACAAAACTCATGCATGCAGAAGGAATTCATTCCTTGAGGATTACGCAGTTTTACAGGGTGTGAGATTAGTGTGAGTGATCAGTGTTCCACTTGGTAACAGGAGGATCACCCAAGAGAAACAACGCAAGTAAATATGAGATCAGGAGGGCAAAGGAGAAGGCCTTTGTATAATTCTGAAATATTTCCAACTTGTAATGATAATACAGATAGTGAGGTTTTTAGCTAAGGCTTTCCCCTGAGTATTTTTTGTGTTTCATGTGCTTTGATTCTTCTCTAGTTATATGTGTTCCGCGTGATCTTGCTCAAATCTTTTAAGCTTCCGCTAATGGATTGTAGAAGTAGATTAAAGTATTTTGCTTTAGTTATATTGCATTATCAGGTTAATCTACAGTAAGAATTACTACAGTAGGCTGGGATGACATGGTGGTGAGATGTCAATGATGAAATATAGTCACACTCGCTTGCCGTAAATTCTTTGTAGTAACCCTCTACCATTCACGGGAGCACCCATGGTGGTAAGTGGGACCATATTTGGGTGATCCTGTATCAGGTCATCACCATTGATCAAGAGTTAGTGATCTGGTGCTAACTTATTTACGAGGGAACCCCCATCAATATCCATTGTGCATGTTGTGATGTCAGGTGTCCTCCGTGGGGAAGGCTCGACATCTTTGTTGAAATCACACGACAAACATGCCCAATGTTTAATCTTTCACTCGTTTGAATCGCGTCGAGGCCCCACCAGTCACATTCTTAATTAATGTTGCATCATCTCAGTTTAATATTAGCCACCTTTAACATTCTTCGAAAACAAAGTATCATGCTAAGTAATTCTATTTTTTTTCTTTATGAAATTTTTATTTTGTTATTGAAATATATATTTTTTCTTTTTTTCCACATTTTGAACATAGTGAAAACTAGCTACAACATCTAGCTCCACTTGGGGATAGTGTTTTATAGCAAAACACTAAGAACCGCAGATTAGCGCCTTCACTTCAGGCATGGATTTGTATCATAGCTTAAAACATTACAATGAAAAGCTCACTGGGTACTTACAGTGATCAATCAGTTATTTACAATGGAAGAAATTTAAAAATGTTCAATGTTGAAAGTAGTGTTTCAAATATTGCCCATTGATAAGCAGATGTAGTAGGTCTCCATCCAAATTTTCCAGAATAAAAGTATTGTTGGCTTTGACTTCTGCTATTTTGAAAGGCCCAAACCATAAGAGATTAAATTTACCATGCTTGTCTTTTTCTTCCCTTCTAACATCCCATCTCAAGACAAGATCTCTGGGCTGAAATATTATCTCCTTCGCCTTTCTATCAAAAATAAGTTTCATATTTTCTTGGTAGTTGATTAGATTTTCAATCACTTACTCTCTATTCTCATTCAGTTCCACTAGCTGGTTAATCCTTTGAGTGAATTCATTAGTTTCCTCCCTAGTGTCTTGAATGAGTGAAACTATTGGTTTAGCTAGCTGGCTAGGAAAAAGAGTTTTTGTATCATACACTAACTCAAAGGGTGACTTACCAGTGGACCTTTTGGTAGCCACTCTATTTGCCCATAAGGAAAACTTTAGGTGAGAATCCCAATTCTTCTTATTATCTGCAATTGTTTTCTTGAGTATTCTTACCATGGTTTTGTTTGAAGACTCTGCCAACCCCTTTCCTTGAGGATAATAGGTGGTAGAATAAGAAAAAATAACATTGTAATTTATTTTACAGATTTGAATACTTGGGCATTGTCTGTAGCCAACTTCTTCAAACAACCAACCTTGCAAAAATATCTTTTTCCATGAACTTGATTACCACTGTATTAGTTTTTTTCCTGGTTGGAATTTCTTCCACCCATTGCGTAAAATAATTAGTGGTTGTTAAGATCCACTTGTGTTTTCCACTGGAAGGTGGATTTATCTCCCCAACAAAATCTAATCCCCATTGTTTGAAAGGTTCTTCAACAAATACAAGAATCAGTGGTAGAGGTGCCAATTGTTTCTTCTCAACAACAATTTGACACTTGTTACAACTTCTAACCAGCTAAAAACATATGAAAATAAAGAAGGCCAATAGAAACCAACTTTTAAGATTTTATGTGTGGCTACCTTCCAGTTATAATGGTCACCACAGAGACATTTTTGATATTCATTAAAAATCTCCATTATTTCCCCCTTTATTAGACAAAGCAATAAAACACCAACATGATCTCTCCAATATAATCGACCATTTTCTATCACATACTTTTGAGCTTTCAATCTAAGGGCCTTATATTTTGTTTTGTCTAGGGAAGTTGGGAAACTAAGAAATGATAAGTAATGTACAATGTTTTTATACCAATTAGAGCAGAGATATTTATACTGAACTATGTTATCTTGTTCCTTCTCTTTTCCCTTTTCATCAATTATCTTTGACTTAGAAACTTCAGCTAGCAAATTAATCCCCATTGCTTGACAATTTGCTTCTGTCAGGATTTTTTCCAATCCCTACCCCTTTATTAATTTTGTTGATTTGATGTCCATGTCGTATTCCTGAATCTTGGTTATCCATTTTTCCCTTCTGCCCTCACTATCACTTTGATTTAACACATCTTTAATTGCAGAGTTAGGTACATATGTAGTGGCCTAAGATTGCACAACATATGTCCTAAAATCTTTCAAAGCCTTCACCAAAGCATAATCTTGTTTCTCCAAGATGCTATATTTCAACTCAACATCCCTCAATACTCTACTGAAAAAGGCTGCTAGTTGTTCCTTTTTGTCCTGATTTCTTTGTAGAAGCACAAGAACAACAGTAAAAGGTGAAGCAAAGGAAAAAAATTGGAAAGGTTTTTGATAATCAGGACTCACCAAAACTGGAGCTTCTCCAAAAGCTTCTTTAATTCTTGTGAAATATTCTCTAGCAGCTAGTGTCCATTTAACCTCTACATCTTTCTTTAACATGTCAGGAATAAATCTCCTGAGAAAATTGATTCTTCCCAAGAAAATCTAAATTTCTTTTTTATTTTGGGCAGAGTTATATTCTTGATTGCTTCTACTCGTTTTGGGTCAATTTTCACCCCTTCCTTAGATACAATATGCTAAGGGTGGACAACCCTATGACTCTTTTACAAACTACGCACTCCGCGCCCACAAAATGTGGAGTCTTTACATTGGAATTACAATCTTTGATCAAAATCTGGGCTCTAAGCCCCAACACTTCCCTTGGGGGATCCTGCACCCAACAGGCCCCCAATTAAAACATTATGACTTGCCCTCGAGTCACTCTATTGGTGCGGAGATCTTTGCTCGAAGACCTCCCAACTCTGACTGGATCACTCCAAGTTCGGTAATGCACTGAGCGGCTGCCTACTGTACTTCCTTGACGTGTTGTTCAATGACCGCTATGGTTGAACTACTGCTCTGGATCCTTTCCTGCATTTCTTGCAACTACGTGAGCTTTGCTTCAATGGAGGCTGTAATGATGTGCGCATCATCAATCCATGACTGTAAGCGCGCCTTCAAAACTACTTCCTTATGGTGAGCAACATCCACCTGCTCCTTGAGTGCTTTAACCTGCTGCATCCTCGCGAGCCTTTATGTAAGGGAAATCGTCTGCGTGATCCCTTTTACTTCGTCGTATCTCTATTGTAGCTCACGCGCATCTATCTCTAGGCGTTGTATGTTCGGGTCCTCCTGCAGGGTGGTGAGAACCTCGAACGACTGCTCGAATAGCTTTGTGCAGTCTGTCACTGCACTATTAACCTCCATTATTGCTATTGTAATAGCGATGTCGTGTTGTTCCTTGACCTCCGGCGGAGTTGAAGGCTGTGCCTTCAATTGCAGTTCTGTTATCTAAAGGTTCAGCTCCCACTGAACCCTGGCCATTTCTTCCTTTGCCTTACACACCCCTGCTGCTAATTTTCGGACGCGTGCCTCCACTGGTTCTTCTACTTGGATGGTCAATTCTAGGACCATCTGGCAAGCTTCCTCCACCACCCACACCATTTGTCTCTTCTGCGCCACTACCTCGTCGCACTACAAACTCAACTGTTCAATGTTGATGCATTGCTCGCTCATTACTTGGAGCGCGCGACCCTCCCTCGCTTGTAGTTCTGCAGTAACTCCATCCTGCAAAATATAGAGTGTCTCCCGAGGGAACACAACTACTTTTAATCCGATTCCCTTCAACTCGCTAACCATAGGCATGTCGACCTCATTTTCTGTAACGAGTGCTCCATCTGGCAGCACTATGGTGTTGGTCATCCGGGCACACAACATTTCCTCAGCCGCGGACGTGCCTATTGTGAGGCTGGTTAACACAGTGCCAACCTATGGAGTTCGCACCTGCAACTCCTATATTTGTGCCCGGAGAGCCCCCAACACCATCTGGTGTTCCTCCTCGAACTGTTGGAGGGCCTTCATGGTGATATCCCTCACCGTCTCGCCAATATCATGTAGATCCCCCTCAGTGAGGGTGATCGGGTCGAATGAAGTATTTGAAGCCTTCGACTTCTTTTGCAGCCCTACGTGTTCTCTTGGGTGTAGACGTTTTAGCTGAGTAGACGCTGTCTGCGGGTCCGCGCCACCTTACTCAGTGTCAGTCTCCGGCTCAGGCAAAGGAATCTTCTGTCCTTCATGCTCTTCTTCTGCTGCTCTTCTGCCAACTTCGCAGGGTCGCGCGCCGCCTGGGCCTTAGCTGCTACTGCTTTGTTTCTGTGCTTTTCTGCCAACTGCGCCATCCGCAGTTTCACCTCTTCTTTTTTCTGCTGCTCGACGAAATTCTCTGCTTCCACCGCAAAGCTGGCTGGGGCGCGTCACTCCAGTGGCCACGACTCAAGGACCGCGAAGATGACAACGTCTGTCGCCAGATAGGGTAACTTGCGCCACGTCTTTGCGAGGTCCTTTCGTGCCCTGATGTAGACATGGTGAAAATATGACTTGAACTCTGCGAAGCTTTGCAGACTGTTGTAGACTGTGGGTGATAACCCCGACTTGCAATTAATCCCCATTCTGATGTTCATCTCCATGAGCACCCAAAATATTTTGTTGTCCCTTATCCTTTGTGCATCCTTGGTTACCCACAGCGAAGCGTACTTCACTACCTCTGGAAGGTCCTACGCGATCGTCAGAAACTAGCTATCTTCGGACAATTCCGATTCCACCAGTACTATGGTTAATAGAAGCCGCGGATAGTGAAAAGTTTTTCCCTACTCCTGTGCCTTGCGGTAGTTCTCAAGGAACTCTCCGCATAAGTAGTTTGCCTAGTTTAACTATACCCCTTCTGCGCATTGCGCTGCTAGTGCAACCATCGGCGTGGGCACCTCATCTGTGCGGCACTTCCGCATAACCTTCCCTGCCAATATCTACGTCGCGACTTTAACACAGAGTTGTTGATGCTGGAAATGGTGTACCCTCTCTTCTTCTTCTCCAAATTAAACTTCTTCTTCATGGCCTCTACGATGGCAAAATCATCACTCTTTCCCTCTGAGATGTTTGTTGGGTCCTCCCCTTTGCAAGGGAGCCGGGTAATTCTATGAATCAAATGGTTTGTGATGGGGATGGGCTCCTCCAGCCACAAGCACCCATCATGTACCAGGCAGAGTCCCAAGTGTGCTCCTTCAAAAATAATGTCATCAGGGAGTATCGAAGTCTGCAAAGAGCTCTTGCTCCAATCTATATCTTTGGGCACCTTTGCTTTACCCTTTCGCGGAGGAACATATGCGGGTAGCCTGGTAACAGGGTCACCCTGGATTTCAACCTCCATTTCTACATCCTCCTCCTCTACCATGATTTCTTCAAATTATTCCTCCTCATCAACATCCAAATTGATAGCCTTCCCCTTTCCTTGTTGAGAATGCAACAAGATGATGGAGCTTAGTGGAAAGAAGTCGCCTTCACTAAGTGGGCTCGCTGGCTATTTTTGGCGCAAAGTCTATTTTTAGACATATGGATCATGGTCTATGAGTTGGAGGATGCTATTTGTGGATGATTGGTCAAGTTGGGAAAAATAGATGGACCTCTATTTTTAGACATATGGGCGGAGTCTATTTTTAGACTGCCAGGCTAAAAATAGAACAGTTGAATATTATTAGCTCTTAATAATATTTGGACTATAAACATTATCTTATTCTCTTGGAGCACTTCAGTTTGAGCTACAGATGTGGCACATGCAACTGCCAGAAGGAAATACGTGGTTCCTATGGGTTAACTTGAGCTATTGCATGGAGGACTTCAATTAGGACTTCAATGATTGAGTTCTGTGGAGCTGGATGAGGAGTTGATGGAGTTGTGTTCAGTTTGACTTAGTTGAACAAGTTGTAGTTAGTCTAACTGGAAAATAGACTAATGTTGAGTGATGTGAATTAGTTATTAATTAATTCACTAATTATTAACTCATAAAGCAACTCAAGAATACGTCAGTTAACTCAGTGCATGGACAGTTTAGTGGAGACAAGTGTTAGAGGTGAGTGAAAGGGTAAGACAACTGTCAGTTGTGACTATAGTTGTGCATGTGATTTGCACATGCATGGATTGAGTTTCCAATGAGGATTGCGTAGTGTTACACAAGGGAAACATGTGAATGGATCAGCCATTCTCATCATTTCTCTATGCAGGATTGCGCAAGTGGAGGCAGGCAAGCAGCGGAGGTGATTTGAGCCAGTGATTGATTCAGATCTGAGCTAGTTTGTGTGTAACAGGTGGAGATAGTATTGAGTACTTGCGAGGAGTATTGTACTATGTATTGTTACATGTTCTCAATCAATATAATATACATATAGTTTGGGGTTTTTAGCGAGATGCTTTCCCCAGTGATATACTGTGTTGATATGTGCAATTGATGCTTTAATGTGCGCATGTGTATGTTTTTGAATACTGCTAAATTGATGATCAACGTAGATGAGATTATGTATTATGCATGTATTCCACAATAGTGTATAATCAGGATAATCTCGGTTGAATAAGTGTCATATTATTCATGAAATTTCTACATGGTATCAGAGCTAGTTGATTTGTAGAAGAGATTTCTACATGATATCAAAGTAAAATTGATCATCAGATCTATTATTCAGGAAGTGTTTACATTTTATTTCTTCAGGCAGAGTCTGTAATCGGGCCAGGTAGCCTCTGGATTCATCCTTCTTTTGGAAGGTGAGATATCCGGTGAATGCCCATACAGTCGATCTATGTACGAGAAATACTTTGTTCTCACGAATTTTAGATCAGAAGCGGTTGAGTTTTCACTGGTGGAATTCGAATTTGCAGCAGTGTTTTCTTGGTGTCAAAGTTGAAATGTCTTTCAACAGATTGCAATTGGAGTATGCCCTTGAGGGCAGCTCGAACTATATTGCATGGAAGGACAGGATGGAGGCGGTGTTAGATGATAATGGGTTGAAGGAGTTCGTAGATTCAGATGTCCCAAAGCTTACTGATGCTACTCAAGTCGGGGATTGGCAAAAGAAGACAACAAAGTGTCGAAGGATTCTGTTGGAGGGCGTGAGGGATCACATTGTGTCCAGCCTCCATGGAAAGGCTTCTCCATACTTGATGTGGAAAGCGTTGACAGATCTATACCAAAGCAAGAGCGACCAGAGGAAGTTGGCGCTCAAGGATAAACTCAGAAACATAAAGTGTGAGAATGGAGACAGTATGTCCGAGTATCTCACGAAGTTCACCCAATGTCGGGATGAGCTGGGCAGTGTGGGGGTGACTGTCGATGATGAGGACTTGGTGAGCTTGGCTCTACTTGGTCTTCCGAAGAGTTGGCATTCCTATCAGGACTCTGTCAATGGTCAAGAGAAATTGCCAGGATGGGAGAGACTTTGGTCAGATCTTGTGCAAGAGGAGATTAGGCGGAATACCAGGGATGGATCTTCATCAAAGGCATCTGGTGAAGAAAATATGTTTTGGCTGCCAAAGAAAAGAAGGGGAAGAACAAGAAAGCTTCTCATTCTGGTGCGAAAGGCAAGAAGCAGGACATGTCCAAGGTGAAGTCCTTTCACTGTCACCAGCACAGACACTATGCCACAGATTGTCCGCAGAAGAAGAAAAATAAGCAAGTTGCTGGATCTGCAGCGGGAGAGGCCTTAGCCTCATAGTTTGAGCCAGATTTTTCGTTGATCACATGCTTGGTATCAAGTGTGATGGGATCGGTATGGTTCTTGGACAGTGGTGCGTCTTTTCACATGATAGGAGATCGAGATTTGTTGTCTGATATGAATGAGAAAGATCTTGGAGTGCACATCGAGATGGGCGATGATGGTAGATACAGTGCGATCAGTATCGGTACCATTTCCTTTGAGAGGGAGTCTGGTAAACCCTTTGTATTGAAGGAAGTGATGCATGTTCCAGGATTGAAGAAGAATCTTATCTCTGTGGCGATGTTAGAAGACAAGGGATATGATGTTGTTTTTAGCGAGGGAAAGGCTTTCCTGCGCAGCAAGACAACTGGAGAAACTCGGAAGATAGGGGTTCGAGTCAACAACCTTTATCAGTTACATGTATATGGCTGCTCAGCAATGGCATGCAAGGCAGAAGGAGTGGTGAGCCAGGATGATGGTGAGTTGTGGCACCGGAGATTGGACCACCTTCACCATGGAGCCTTGAAGATATTGCAGCAGATTTCTATTGGGCTTCCTAAATGCACTCTTGCGCAATCAGATCAGTGCAAGGGGTGTATTTTGGGAAAGTTTATGAAAGCCACCTTTCACGAGAAGGATAGTCGCGCCATGACGATCCTTGAGAGAATTCACACAGACGTGTGTGGACCTTTCTCAGTTGCTTCGATAGCAAAGCACAGGTATTATGTGATCTTTGTTGATGATTTCTCTAGAAAGTGCTGGATCTTCTTCATGCAGAAGAAGAGTGAGACATACTCAAAGTTCTGTGAGTTCAAAGCACTGGTCGAGAAGGAATCAGGGAAGAAGGTGAAGGCTCTTAGGAGCGACAATGGTGGTGAATTCATCTCTGGCGAGTTCAAGGATTTCTACAGTGCAGAAGGGATTCGAAGAGAGCTCATAGCTCCCCATAACCCACAGCAAAACGGGGTTGCTGAGCGGAAGAACAAAACAATTGTGGGTGCTGCACGGGCGATGTTGCATGATCAGGGCCTACCCATTCACTTGTGGGCAGAGGCATGCAATACTGCAGTTTATGTGCAGAACCGTTGTCCTCATAGGATACTTGGCATGAGTACACCTGAGGAGGCTTATTCTGGTAAGAGGCCTGATATTTCCCATTTGAGGATTTTTGGTTCTCCTGTTTACATGCATGTGACGAAGGATGCCAGGAAGAAGCTGGAACCGACCGCAGAGGTTGGGGTATTTGTGGGGTACACTGATACGCCCCACAACTATCGTGTGTATTTGCTAGACAGTCGCAAGACTGTTGTGAGACGGGATATAAAATTTCAGGAGGAGAAAGCCATGAAGTGTTCGCTTGAGAGGGAGCCACACTTGCATGCAGATGAGGAGCTACTAGTTCCTAAGGATGAGCTTCAGGACATGAATCAGCCACAAGATGAAGTTCATGGAGTGGAAGAGACCACTCATGCAGCGCCAACCATCAGAGGGTGAAAGCGCACTACAGAAGCTGAGCGACTGGCTCAAGATGCAGAGAAGGTTGTAGGACCACCTACAGTAGAGCGCAGGCAGAGACAGTCACCAGATCGGTACACTGGATACATGGCTCTTGTGAGCAAATGTGTCGTGACTGAGCCATCCTCTTTTGAGGAAGTTGTGGAGGAACCCGCACGGGTAGATGCCATGGTGGAAGAGTATGATTCGATTGTCAGAAACAGTGCATGGGAGATTGTCCCAAGATTGAAAGGGAAATCAGTGGTGGGTTCGAGATGGATCTACAAAGTGAAGCAGGCAGCTGACGGGAGTGTGGAGAAGTACAAGGTAAGATTTGTTGCCCGAGGCTTCTCACAGATATAAGGGATCAATTATGAGGAGACCTTTGCACCTGTCGCAAGGTATTCTTCCATACGGACGATTCTTGCTCTCTCAGCGTAGATGGGGTGGCACATTCATTAGATGGATGTGAAGACTGCATTCCTCAATGGAGTCATTGAGGAGGAAGTGTACATAGAGCAGCCTGAAGGTTTTGAGATCTTCAATAGCGAGTCGCATGTGTGCAGGCTTAAGAGAGCGCTATATGGGTTGAAACAAGCACCTCGTTCTTGGTACACACGGATAGACAGCTATTTCACTAGACTTGGATTCTCCAAGAGTAGGCAGATCCTAACCTATACCAGATTATGGTGGAGGGTGAGTTGCTTATCATTGTACTGTATATAGATGATTTAATTCTAACGGGAGATGAGTTGTTGATACTTTCATGCAAGGAGGATCTTGCTCGAGAGTTTGAGATGAAGGACTTGGGCCTCCTTCATTATTTCCTGGGATTGGAAATTTGGCAGCGCAGTGGTGGACTATTTGTTTCTCAGGGTAAGTATGCTCGGGAGATATTGGAGAAGTTCAACATGCATGGCTGCAAGCCTGTTGATACTCCTCTTCCTGGAGGTTGGAGGAAGGGGGATGCTACTTCGGTGGAGTTAGTGGATGCCACTGTTTATCGACAGTTGGTGGGGTCGCTTATGTATCTGGTCAATACGCGACCCAATATATGCTATGCTGTTAACCAGTTTTCACAAGCTATGGTTAAGCCTACCAAGCTCTTCTAGAAGGTGGGCAAGCATGTATTGCGTTATCTCAGAGGCACATCGGGATATGGATTGTGGTACAGACAGGAGGATGAGGTGAAGCTATGTGGCTTCACGGATGTAGATTGGGCAGGGAGCCCAACGGACAGAAAGAGCATGTTTGGAGGGATCTTCAGTATCGGATTGACAACAGTTTCTTGGTACAGCAGGAAGCAGAGATCCGTGGCACTCAGTTCAGCGGAGGTCGAGTATATGGCAACAAGTTTGGCTGCATGCGAGGCTATATGGATGAGGAAGATCCTGGTCGGGATGTTTGGGTCTCATTTGGATCCTACTGTGATTTACTGTGATAACCAGAGTTGCATTAAACTCTCATCTAATCCTATATTTCATGATAGATCCAAACACATCGACATTAGGTACCATCATATCAGAGATTGTGTGCAGCGAAGAATCATGTTACTTTCATATATTCCCACGGAGGATCAGGATGCTGATATCTTGATGAAGGCGCTCACCAGGAGCAAATTCGAGTACCATCGAGACAGGATAAGGGTTGCTAATAATCCATATCTTGTTGAGAGGGAGTGTTGAGAATGCAACAAGATGATGGAGCTTAGTGGAAAGAAGTCGCCTTCACTAAGTGGGCTCGCTGGCTATTTTTGGCGCAAAGTCTATTTTTAGACTATGTCTATTTTAGACATATGGATCATGGTCTATGAGTTGCAGGACGCTATTTGTGGATGATTGGTCAAGTTGGTAAAAATAGATGGACTTCTATTTTTAGACATATGGGCAGAGTCTATTTTTATACTGTCAGGCTAAAAATAGAGCAATCGAATATTATTAGCCCTTAATAATATTTGGACTATAAACATTATCTTATTCTCTTGGAGCACTTTAGTTCGAGCTACAGATGTGGCACATGCAACTACTAGAAGGAAATACGTGGTTCCTATGGGTTAACTTGAGCTATTGCATGGAGGAATTCAGTGATTGAGTTCTGTGGAGTTGGATAAGGACTTGATGGAGTTGTGTTCAGTTTGACTTAGTTGAACTAGTTGTAGTTAGTCTAACTGGAAAATAGACTAATGTTGAGTGATGTGAATTAGTTATTAATTAATTCACTAATTATTAACTCATAAAGCAACTGAAGAGTACATCAGTTAACTCAGTGCATGGACAGTTCAGTGGAGACAAGTGTCAGAGGTGAGTGAAAGGGCAAGACAACTGTCAGTTGTGACTATAGTTGTGCATGTGATTTGCACATGGATGGATTGAGTTGCCAATGAGGATTGCGTAGTGTTACACAAGGGAAACACGTGAATGGATCAGCCATTCTCATCATTTCTCTATGCAGGATTGCGCAAGTGGAGGCAGGGAAGCAGCGGAGGTGATTTGAGCCAGTGATTGATTCAGATCTGAGCTAGTTTGTGTGTAACAGGTGGAGATAGTACTGAGTACTTGCGAGGAGTATTGTACTATGTATTGTTACATGTTCTCAATCAATATAATATACAAATAGTTTGGGGTTTTTAGCGAGATGCTTTCCCCAGTGATATACTGTGTTGATATGTGTGATTGATGCTTCAATGTGCGCATGTGTATGTTTATGAATACTGCTAAATTGATGATCAACGTAGATGAGATTATGTTTTATGCATGTATTCCGCAATAGTGTATAATCATGATAATCTCGGTTGAATAAGTGTCATATTATTCATGAAATTTCTACATTTCTTCCATGGTAAGCTTAGTTCTTAACGGATTCCTAGGTGATATGTGCACCAGTACCATGGCCTACTTGTCTTTCTTGGGTCTCGGCGTGCGCTATATTTAGGAATTTCTGCAACTATCCCAACACTTTTTGGGGCTTCCACTTTTGTAATGGCCTGCGCGGCTTCCTCGGTGGTCATTACTCTAGTATCTATGGCTTCTTCCGGTGCTGCCATAATGCGATTCCACAAGTGTCTCAATGTCTCGGGTAATTGTTCAAACAACAAATTTGCCTTCGGAAGGTCGAACAAGTCTGGGTTCATGAATGTTTGGGCACACAACAACTTAGTTCTCAAATTTCCAAGTGTTGTTTGCTGGACAACCCTTTGTAATTTATAGCACCTTTTGAATTTGAATTCGACCGTTCCCCCCACATTTGGTCCATTAATGCTTGATTGGTGGCAGATTCTCAAGAATCCGGCCCATAAAGTTTGCCTTAAATGATTTCTGCCCACTCCATTTGGTCTCAAGCCAAGCATCCCATAGTGAATAGTGATTGTAACGGTCACTTTCCAGTCGAACTGCGTGGCAGTGCAGCTACCCTCGCTGTCGCGGACCTTGTGACACTTCACTACTGTGCGTAGTCCTGACAACGTGTAGTCCCTGGGCAGAGTAGTTTATAGTCCCGCACCTCCTTTCGACTGCCTGGAGCACTAGGACTATGCTTATGTCGGCTAGTCAGATGGTTGAGCCCCTTGTGTGTGTCTTCAAATGATTGCCATTGACTTTTCCTGGGAAGAGTTCTCCATCTAACTTTACCAACTGCACTGCGCCACCATCTGCGATCTCGTTAATAACATACGGTCCCAACCAATGCATTATGAGCTTCCCTAGGAATTTATCGAATTTACTATCATACAACAACACCAAATCATTGAGCTTGAAGGTGCGTAACTTAATATGTCGATTGTTCCAAGCCTTTTCGCACTGCTTTTGGACCTACTGGTGAAATCCAACCAAAAATCGTTCTTCCTCAAGCTCCTTCAATTGCACGAGCCTCTCCTCGAGGGCTCCGTGATCCATCATACCTGTGAGTGCTGCTATGCGTGGACTAGGCATGATGTATTCCATAGGCATTACGGCTTCCACTCCATAGACAAGCCTAAAAGGTGTCTGTCCCGTCAGTTTCTTGCGTGTCATCCTATAAGCCCACAATACTACAGGTATGTGCAGGTCCCAATCACTTCGTTGTGCATTGCATACTTTGGTCAGCACAGTCTCTAGTACTTTGTTGAATGCTTCTACAGTCTCATTAGCTTGTGGGTGATACGGTGTCCTCTTCTGATGATACACCTGAAACTCTTCCCTCAGCACGCTGATTGTTTCGTTTAGTAAGTGCGTACCACGATCACTCATTAAGATCTTCGTACATCCAAATCATGTCAGTACGTGTTCAAACATAAACTTTGTGGCCATTGCAGTCGTGCAATCTTTCACGGATGCGCTTCTGCCCAATGAGTTAGGTACTTTGTTGCAGTGATAATATATCTCGTGCCTGTTTCTCCTTGAGGTTTGATAGGTCCTACAAAATCTATTGCCCACTTTTTGAAAGGTTGCAACGCCATTTGTGGATTCAAAGGCATTTCGTCCCTCCGCGATGGCTTACCTATTCTTTGACATACATCGCATTCCTTGCAATGTGCTTTTGAATCCTGATGAAGGGTTGGCCACCACAACCCGGCGTGTAGAATCTTCTGTGCGGTTTCTCTTCCCGCATAATGTCCTCCTACGACGCCCCCATGAGTGTCCACGAGGATGCTGCTTCGTTCTAATTTAGGTACATACCTTCACAGTATTTCATCATTCCCCATCTTGTATAGATGCCCAACAATGACAGAGAAGTCTGTCACGCGCACCACTAATTCCTTCTTCTACTGGACAGAGTATTCTTTTGGCACAGTTCCAGTTGTGAGAAAGTGAATTATATCTTCAAAATGTCCATCCGCTACGCGCACAGCAAAGAGCTACATGTCGGGTAATCCTTCATCCAGACTAGTAGGTTCCTCCCCTTTCTCAATGCGCGATAGGTGATCTGGTCCCGCGTTCAATTGTCCAAGCTTCACAACAACTTCAAAATCATATTCTTGAAACAATAAAAGCCATCTTCATATGCGCACCCCCAACACAGGCTTATTGACCAAGTACTTCAACGCGGAATGATCTGTATACATCTTAAAGTGTCCTCCTAGCAAGTAGTGTCGATACTTCTTGAACGCATACACCATAGCTAGTCCCTCGTGGTCAGTGGTGGAATAGTTCTTCTCTGATTTAGATAATCTACAATCGTGAACGCGATAGGGTGATCCAAGCCTTCTCCACCATCCTGTCTTAGTACTGCCCCCAACGCTATACATGATGTGTCAACATGGACATGAAACTCTTTCTTCTAGTTCAAGAAGACTAGAATCGACACAGTAACCATCTTTCCTTTCAATACATCCAAGCTTTTCTTACAGTCATCGTTCCAGTAGAACGAGACATCCTTTTTCAACAGCTTTTCCATCAGCGCGGTGATCTGGGCATAACCTTTGATAAACTTTTTGTAGTACCCTGTATGTCCCAGAGTAGCACAACTGTTTCACACTCCGTGACGCTTCCAAATTTAGAATCATCGCGATTTTCACGGGCTCTACTATCAACCCTTGTTTACAAACCACATGCCCCAACAGGTTCCCAAAAGGAATGAGGAACAGACACTTCTTGAGGTTGAGCGTGATTTGGTATCTTCGGCATGTATCCAACATCAAGCGCAAGTTTGCTACATGGCACCTAACCAATCCAAATACAGTCTAGTCATCAAAATAGACCTCCAAGAACTTATGAATATATTCCCTGAATGTTGCAACAACCACGTGCGAAAAGATAATAGGGGCATTCTTCAATACAAACGGCATGACAGTATATTAAAAGCAACCCCACTCAGTTGCAAAGGTTGTCTTGCTCCTATCCTCTAGTGTGATTTTGATTTGGTGGTACCCTAAGAACCCATCAGTGAAAGAATAGGCTTCCTGACCACCTACATTGTCCAACACCTCATCCGTGAACGGAGTTGGGAATGGATAATGTAGACACGTGTCATTCAATTTTCTGAGATCCATGCATTTTCTTATTTCATCCTTCTGCTTCTTCTCTTGTACCACCACTGGGATTACCCAATCGGATTCCTCCACAAGCTCAATGATGCCTGCCGCGAGCATCTTGTCTAGTTCTATGCGGACCTTCTCCTTGTATTTCAGAGTTAAGTGATACAGCCTCTGCTTAAATGGCTTCGCGTCGGGTTTTAACGTGATCTTCATTACCCCTAAATCTTTGATTATTCCCTTCAAATCCGTAAACTTGGTCAGGAATAAGTCCTGATATTCACGGAGTAATTCAACAACCTTATCCATCGTCGTGTTGTCCTATTAGTCTCCAATCTTCACGAACTTAGGTTTCGCTTCCGTACCACTATTCACCTGCTTAGTCTTCACCGACGCGGTTATGTCAGGGTTCTCGATCTATGGTCCCTGAACCTCGCGGTGGCCTTCCATCTCTGGAATGTTAATTTTCCATGGATCTTCATCTTCTTCTTCAGTAGTTACATTATAACATTCTAGTGTGCAACTCAACTAAGTAGCTCATTCAGGTTGAATCAATTCTACCTACTCCTGTGGTATCCTAAAGATGGATGCTTTTACCTCTTGTAGCACTTCATCAATACTGTCCCACCCATCCTCAAAACTGAAGGTCATTATGAACCCTTCGTACAGGATATCCCATTCACCTGTCCCATGGCGGAGCTTTGTTTCTATATACCATTTCATTGGTATAACATCTAGGGTATGACAGAACAGGTGCACCCACTCAGGTTGTGGCTTTTCTCCATAGCCCTGCGTCCACTTAGTCAGATGCACGCACAGATCATCCTACCCATTGTACTTATCTGGCAGTCGCACCCTAGGCTTCCCAAATCATGTGCGCATCATTCCCCTACATTCGCGCCAGTCGTCAAAGCTCCCTTTGTGCATACCCCACCATCTCACGAGCGTAGCACACAGTACCCAGTCCAAGGTCTGGAAGCGTTGCTTTTTCGGTACCTCCCTTTCAAATTTATTCAAGAAGGTATCTACCTCACTTAGACCATCATAAGTAGGCAAATCTCTTAC
This sequence comes from Pinus taeda, assembly GCA_000404065.3. Classification (NCBI taxonomy): domain Eukaryota; kingdom Viridiplantae; phylum Streptophyta; class Pinopsida; order Pinales; family Pinaceae; genus Pinus; species Pinus taeda. The sequence continues at coordinate 47,754 of APFE030801524.1, forward strand.
TTCTGTCGATACACAGTGCAACTACCTTGTCATCATATTACAATTCAGCGTAGTTACTTCATGTAACCGATGCTGCCATTGCTCTATTTCCTCATTAGAATTCAAAGTACAGGAGCTCTCGCGCTCCCATGAAATCCATCCATCCCTAGTGGGATTTACCCAGTCTTGCTCTTGTGCTGTTATCTTGTAGATGCAGTCCAAATCATCATCAATTTCATAGTCGTGCACCGGCTCCATATAGCGCGATCCTTCAGTAGGGTCCAGGAGTATAATTACACGTAGTGATTTCTTCTCAAAAATCATCTTGTGCTTCTTAAGATTAATTACCCCATTCATGTTAGTGACCCAGTCAATTCCCAAGAGTGCAGGATAAGGATTGCTATCATCAACAATCTCTATTCCTTCAAAGTCAGCCAGCATGCTCGCTCCCTCAATATCCACAATTATTCCCTGCAATTGCCCCATGGGTATTATTTTCTGCTGGTTCACCATTATTAATTGAATTGGAGACCACTGCGCCGCAGGTCTCCCCATTCGCTCCCATGTCTGTTTTGGCAGAACATTCGCATCCGATCCTAAATCCAAGATGACTTGATCCATCTCATATTCTCTAATCTGCGTGGTAAGCCTCATTTCTCTTCCCGTCCTTGTTTTATGTTTTCCGATCTTCTTGACTATGCGTGATTCTCCTGGCATAGTCCCAGCGCATTTGTTAATGAGTTCTTGTAATCCTTTTACAACCTTACTGTCACGCAGTAACTTCATACATGTTTCCAGGAATCTCATGAGCATAGATGGATCCATCTCCAGCTCCGGTTTATCTTTTCTTCCTAAAGTGGAGGCATCAGTGAAGCTCTTCTTAGCTTCCATGAAGGTTTCCCGAGTGTGCTCCAAATCAAACTCTTCTTCTTTCGCTGAAGCTTTGCAAACCCAAGTACTATTTTCTGGCTGTTTACCTTTGTCATCTCCCATCGCGATTCCACTTCGGAGCACAATGTTCACATTTGGATCTTCCTCGTGCTACTCAGACCTCATCATATGCAGGTTCTGAGTCAGGGGAGGCGGTAACGCTCCTTTGTCGTGTATCCTAGCTATCAGTGTAGGACAATCTTCTGTCTCATGATTAAACAAGGTGCAATACAAACACGACAAGCACGTTGGATTTGTGAAATCGTGGGCATAATGTCCTTGCCCTTCGTAATTGTAGCATATCAACTGTCCGCGACCTCATCCAGGTCCTCCTCCACCTCGGCCTCGTCCGCGCCCTTGAAATCCTGTTTGCGCCATTCTTGCAGTTTGGTCAAGGGGCTATGTTTTGGCCTAAACTCTGTCGGTGGGAGTTCTATCCATCATTAACTCATAGCTTCTACAAGTGCGTTCATCGTGTCCCACTAACCTACAAAAGTTGCAGAACAACTGTTGCGAATTTTGTGTATACTTCTGTAACAAGTGACAATTGTCTGTGGCATGTTTTCCAGCTATTTGACAAATCGTGCAGCACAAAGCAGGCACTGCGCTAGGTCCTTCTTGCACCTCTGACCTTAAAGGCATCGGTCCTCCTACTACAAGGTAATTTGTGAAAACCGGGTAGTGGTCCTTTTTCATGACCCTGAACCTTGCATTTTACGCACCATACCTCTTCGTGCACTTCTGATCGAGCTGTCCTATCTTGTTTTAGACTCTGCATCTCAAGGCATAAATTATTCAGCTGCGCGTGGATCTGTTGAACTCCTAAGTTAAGATCCTGCATCAGGGTCTCAAGTAGCCTCATAGAAATCTCTAAGGCCTCCGCCTGAGTTGTTATCTTCTGATGCGATAGTGCACTCCTTAAATGTGGCATTAGTGAAGCTACAAACCACTCGCAATGTTGTCCATCCGTCAGATTCATATTAGCTTTGCAAATCATACATTTCAGCCTCTAGTCTAGCTCCCAAGGAGTCTCACCTGGTAGCATCGTGAGCTCTTTGAATCTAATGATCGATTGTGATTCAGACTTCGGCATGCTAAATTCTCTATTTAGTGCTACTTGGATATCCACGATTCCCGCATTTGGATTATCATTGGAGTGCTTAATATACCAGGTCAGCACACAGTCCTGTAGGGGACTAACCAATGTCGCTTTATTTATATTATCATCTGTAACTCCTTGCGCTTCCCATACAACCCTTACCACAAATCAGAATTGGTCTAGATCCTTATTTCCCAATCCTTTGAACACATGCAACTTCACTGTGCTTGCCACATTGACTCGCAGTGGTGGTGGAGGTGGTACGAGTGAAGATGGAGGTGATGGCGGTGAAGCTGGTGGCAATGTGGGTGGAGGTGGTATTCACAGAATTCTTTGCCTTATTAGATGGATTGCACTTCATGGAGAGAGCTTCGCGAGCTCTTCCTCGTCCCCTCACAGAGGTGAAATCAAGGGGTTATTTTCTAGTCCCTTATTTCCTCCGTTCCTGTAAGCTTTTTCCACTTCACATAGACCTGAACATCAAGGTAACCGCATAACCTTCTTTTTGCACAATAACATTTTAATCCAAGTATTTAAAGACTTTACGTACTTACCTCGCGGTCCTTTGAGAAAGCGTCGCTCTACCTCGCTATAGCTGATTGAGGTGTCAATTGTGAACTCAGTGATGAATCCTCCTATAATCCGATCAAGCTAGTGATCAACGGCACGTGCGATCTTATCCTCCAATGCTTCCAATCTTCACACTAACTTTGGGGTCCACACAATAGGACCGTTAGGTTTCCACCTTCCTTGGCTATCTGCTAGCTTCGCAATCCACTCATATAGCTTAGTAAGGAAGGATGCAAAGAATATTTCATGGATCTCCGTGTACAGGTAGCAGTCTAACAACTCTTCTTTTGACAGTCGCAGGTTCCTATTCTCCTGCACTGCGAACTCGTGAATTCCTCTATCCACCCAGCCTTCAATTTCCTTCTTAGTTGGATTCCAAAGATATGACATCAGACATCTCTATGTAGATTCTGGTCTCGGTAACGGAACCATTTGTTGGCTTATGGGGGCCTGACCCAGGTTCAGAGTTATTTAGCCAAATAAATCCCTACACTACTGGCCCTTTCGGCATCAATGCATGGAGCGCGGACCGAAGTCTCACCCGAAGTAGTATGGGGGATGTTGGAACCAAGTTTCTGCACCCTTGAGATGTTTGAGATGTCGTTTTAGTCCAGCTTGATTTGTCTTCACGCAGGTCATTTCGTGCACTGTTCCAACCTTCAATACCTTCACGATCTGTTATAATCGTCTTCCGCGCAGCCCTAACCAGGGGCTGAGATGCTTTCGCGTTGCTAGGGAAACGAATTGCACTATTTCCCCAAACTACATTGCATATCTTACTTATCTTTTTAACATATCTTATTTAACTTCGTGTAAACAGATATTCTATCTTGCATTCACTTAATCAATACAACTATACACATTCGCGCATCATATAAGTATTAAAAGTGAATTTCATACGCAAGATAACAAATGCATAAAATAGGAAATAAATACACAGAAATGATAGGAAACTTCTCTTTATTAATACTTCCAATTGTTACAGACTCGACTCGCCCTGTGCACTCAGCTGCAGGGTCTGCACACTCAACTGCAGACTACTAGGCCTCTGCGCACTCAGCTGCAGAGCCTTCTCCTACTCTACGAACCAAAACTAGACTTTGCTCCACAGTTCTATCTCACATACATCATATGTTCATCTTTTCTTATTCATTTTCCTCCTTAACTACTTAGAGCCTCGCTCTACTTATACAATCCCATGGTCCGCGAACCATGGGTAGATCTCTACAGCCAACATTACAATAACAAAACTAAGGGTGGACAACCCTATGACTCTTTTACAAACTACGCACTCCGCACCCACAAACTGCGGAGTTTTTATATTGGAATTACAATCTTTGATCAAAATCTGGGCTCTAAGCCCCAAAACTTCCCTTGGGGGATCCCGCGCCCAACACATGCTCTACAACAGGCAACTTCAAATTCTTTCTAAGCACTTGGATTTTTGACTCTGCCCCTTGTAACAGTTTCTGTAGAACAGACCTATCTTTAGGATTGACACCAATTTTGAAAATTAATTTCTTCAACTCTTCATTCTGAGTAAACAAAGCTCTAGAGTTTTCCTTTTCTAATTTTAACTGATTTATAACTTTCCCCAATAAGGCTTTTGTTTTATTCGCTGCTAGGGAGGATTTACTCAAATCACTATAAATTAATTCTCCAGTTTTCCTATGTAAGTTGATTTTATCAGGTAATGGAATCTCCCTTGCATCCATAGTTAGATTTACGGTTTTGAAACTTGTTGATGAAGAAACAGTTAAAGGAAAGGGGTGAGACAAAGACAATTTTAGTTGATTTCTTTCTAAATCCATGGGTGATAACAATCTAGTATGATACTCTAAAATTGATCGAGCTTCAAGCTAGGACACAACATTTTCTTTAATTTTCTTGTTCTTTTCTTCAATTTGGCCATACAACTCCATTAAACTTGAAACAAAACTTTGTGAGGATTCTTCAAGAATAGGGGTAGAAGGTGTGCACGTCACTTCTCCCAATTACAATTGAAAACCAGATGTAGTAGAGGAACTTCCAACTAGAGGCTCAGACTCTTCCTTTTTTTCATGAAATCTTGGCTTCTTAGAGTTGTGACAGGTTTCATCATCCATATGAATTATCTCTTCAATTTCTCTTTTCAAGCCTTTTTCAATAGGATGGGCAATTTAAATATCCATTCCCCCTTCTCTTTCAAACTTACCACCCTTGGCCAATTTTTCAATATCTGGTTTGGACTCATGTGTGTAGGTAGCTTAAGAGTTCTCTACTCTTCTTTTTGAAATGATATGGCGAGGATCATAAGGTGACTTTTCCCTTGCTGGCTTGAAGTATTTTCTCAACTTCTTCCATAGCCTATCTATTATTAACAATGAAAGGCCCAACAGTCTTGGGCAACTTGAACAAATGGCCCTTCTTTTTTGGTACTAAATGAACTTGATCCACATTTAGACCATGTCTAATGAATTCCAGAGCAAACAATCTCATTGGCACCCTCAACGCCATACATTCTGATCTCAACATAATCTTCAAATTGAAACTAATCTCCTACTTTGACATCTTTGCAAAGATGTAAGAAGGATTGGGCTTTTGGTAAGATTCATGGTGGAACAAAACTGTTTATAATGGAATAAATAATTGACATGAAAGAGGTAGTGAAATATACAAAACCTTCATGATTAGGGAGGCTTCTTACATTGTCTATCTAGTTTACTACTGATTATTTTCTCTTATGGACATCCATTATGTTCAGTCCTAAATGCATAAATATTTCCACATAAACATAAAGGAACAAATAAAACACTAGTGATGGAAACCTAAAACAATTAGTAAGATTCAAATTTGACAACTAATAGTTTATTAATCCTTCCGAGAAAGTTGGAATATCAAGAATAGTTCCAAGTTGCACTACTAATTTGAACATCCCTAGCACAACACAGTCGACCGCAGAAGTATCATCCCTTCCCAAAACCCTAGCAATTATTCGTAAAATTGGCTTAACATGCTCATCAAAATTTTCTAGGGGAAACTGAGTTGGTTCAGTAGATAAAATTTATCTTGATGGCATAAGATAAAATGATAATTGGGAATAGTCTCTTACAGACAAGTTTTGAAGTTTGTTACCATGGTTTTTTTATAAATGAAGTATAATATTTTGAAGAGGGAAAATCTAGAGATTGTTGAATTAGTAGGGTAGAGACTTGAAATATATTTTCTCCTACTGCATTCATTACAAAACATTTTTGGGGATACATCGAAGAAACCAACCAAGTGATAAACTCAAGGTAAACGTATGTTTGGGGAATTATGGCAGAGAAAAGGCATCATTTTACTACTTCAGTGTATACAGGGGAATCAATTTGGCCTGCTATAATGTTTTGGCAAAGTTCCATCAAATTTAGGGAGAAAATAGGGTCAAAGATATCCCTTTCTATTTCCATGAGGGGAATATGAGTTGCAGAGCCGATCAGGGAAAACTTCTTTGACATTTTTAATGAACTGAGTGGGTGAACACAACTTATAAGTACCTTGATACTGATAGTTGACATTGGAATCCAAGTTTGATAAGTTGGCAGATGTGGACGTTCTTACGAATGGGCAAAAACAGAACCGACAATGTACATTATGAGAGTAGAAAATGAAATTTTATGGGAAAACAAGAAAATGTGAGGGAAAATGGGGTTAAATGTGGAGGTGACAGGTGTACAGAGTGATGTGGTAGTGATGACGTGTATGATGTGATGGGCATGATGTGGTAGGATGGGATGATGTGGCGGTGAGTTGTCGATGATGAAATACAATCATGCTTGCTTATCGCAGACCCTTGGTGGTAACCCTCTACCATTCATGGGAGCACCCATGGTGGTCAGTGGGACCATCTTTGGATGATCCCCATATCAGATCATCATCATTGATCGAGAGTCAACGATCTGGCACTGACTTATTTACGGGGGTACCCCCATCAAGATCGATTGTGCATATTGTGATGCCCGGTTTCCTTTGTGGGAAGGCCTGTCATCTCTGTTGAAACCACACGAAAAATGTGCCCCGCGTTTAACCTTTCACTCGTTTGAATCCCGTCGGGGTCCATCCAGTCATATTCTTAATTAATGTTGCATCATCTCAGTTTAATATTAGCCACCTTTAACATTCTTCGAAAATAAAGTATCATGCTCAGTAATTTTGATTTTTTTCTTTATGAGTTTTTTTTCTTAAATATATATTTTCTCTTTTTTTTTTTTTTTTTTTTTACTTTTTGAACATGGTGAAAACAATCTACAATAGCCACAATAAAGAGCACAAGCCCTATAACTAGATGAATGTGGCTTGGTAGGCGAATTCATGGTATCTAGCCCTCCCCGCGTTCATTAACATTATGGATTGAAAAAAATATGAAACCCGTGATCAAGGGTTGTGTCACTTCAACTTTTTGCAGAAAATGTTTGTTACCTTCTTTTTTTAGAACAAGGATGATCAAGTCCCGGTCTTTTGAAGCGGGCCTTACTTCACAGGGGCCCAAGTGTTATATCTAGATTGATGGAACCTAGATTTCAACCCTGAAAGTGATGTCTCATATGCCATCCCTATTTGGGTAAAGCTCCCTTTTTTGCCCCTACATTATTGGAATGATACTACATTTAGAAATATCAGCAATACACTTTCGAAATACATTGATCGAGCCAAACCACCATAGGGGCTCTTCTCTTATTCAAGGATATGCGTAGAGGTAGATTTGGATAAAGGGCTCCCAAAAATAATAACCCTAAATATGGATAGCCAGACCCATATTTAGGAGGTTGACTATTATCAACTTCCTTTTAAATGCAAATTTTTCCATGAATGTGGCCAAATTGCGAGAAGTTGCAAAATGGAGGGGGAGAAGGAAAACAAGGGAATGAAGGAGAACAATGGCAATAGCAAAAGAGGAGAACAATCCAGCTAAACAAGAAAACAAGCTGCCTAAGTAGCCATATCATAATGGGAACAAAGGGAAAGGACCAACTTTCCCTAAGCGATCCACTCAGAGGGAAGGGGAAGGATCTAGTAAGGTCAAAATGAGAAAAATAACAACTTCTAGGCTCTCAATTCAACGATTGAAGAAGGGGAAATTATCGAAACCAATGTACAAGAATAGGTACAAATCCAAGACTTGGTGTGAACTAGAGAAAAATGGTGAATCCATGCTACCAATAGAAAATGATCCAATATTGAGCAACAAATAGTTGAATCTTGGAAAAGGAACAATTCCTTTCCCCTAAAAGCTCCAAATTTGGGGCTTCTTTTCTGAGCTTAGTTGACGAGAAGTCATAGGTAAATAAGGAAAATGAATTAGAAAGGCTCCAACAAAAGGATGTATAGTGGACCAATAGAGAGGCGAGGCATGAAAAAACAAAGGAGAATAAGGAAATGATAACAAAGGAAATCTTAGATCCAAAACTGAATGGGTATAGAAACACAAGAAAATGAGGCAACTCAACTCCTTAGCAAGGATCTACTCATACAACAATTAGGCAATGAGGGTCCTCTCCTAAAATTGCAAGGGATTGGAGTCGGCAAAAAGGATGGAGGAAGTGAAATCTTTGATCAAGAAAGAGAGACCCTTAGTCCTCCTACTCCATGAACAAAAATGGGGGATCAATAGGTCCTCCAAAATTAACGCAATATTTGGAATGGTAGTGGTATTTTTTTTCGTTAGTGCAAGGTCAGTTTCAGGTAGGATATCCACCATGTGGTCTCAATCTTTTCTCAAATGGAATTCTCTTCTCACATCCTTGGAATATTTTTCTCTAGTGAGGTTAGACCTCAGAGGAGGCTTTACAAATCCATGCCCACAGGTGAGGTTGCTTAAGTGGATTTATACCATCCATGCTCATTTTGGTTCCTCCTCTCACCACTGTGCACACTTGAGAGCGATCTCTTCGAGCCTCAATTGTGACCATAAATATGTTGGGCCCCTATTTCTCCTGCCACTTTGCCAATAATTGTAGAAAGTCCTATGTAGCATGGTCTAGCTACCTGTAGTATGTGCAAGTAGTGCAGGGGTTTAGACAATCCTTGGCCAGATGTCCTTGTTGTCCTCAATTATAACAAATCCTTATCCTCTAACATGCATGCCTTGTCCTCTCCCATGTGCTCCTTATCCTCAGTCTAGGGCATGGTAGTCTTTGGATTGATAGTTTTGTGTTCCAACCCATCACCTCCCTCAATCTCCTACACTCTGTAACCATCATAGTTCATCTCACGCATCAATTCTAGTGTGCTATAAGAATGAATGTGGTGTCTCATAGACTTGCAAAAAAGAAGAAGGGGTCCAAGCCGAACTTTGGTATCTCTGGATCATGGGGTAGTTGGTAGGAAAGTGCCCCCACACTAAAAAAATATCGCACCATAGCCGTCTTCCCTATGCTAAGGGATTTTCTACCCCTGTAGCCACCTATTTCATCACTGTTGGGAATTCATTTCGGTGGGGACCTTCTCTCCTGCAGATAGTATACCAAACCTCCTCACACTTTTCTTTGCCCTTCAATAGGTCCTATAATTTCAATGTAAACACAACTAGTTGTGACAACACCTGCATCATGCCTTTGCCACCATCTCCACCTGTAGGCATAGCCTCCAATGACATGGTATCTCCAATGCTTTCAGCTGGGAAGTTAACTTCTATTGTGTCAACGAAGTTTGGATATGTGGTAACAACCCGACTATGAACCATTCCCGATGTTGTACATCAGGAATATGAAACATCAGTCTATCCATCAAAACTTTAAAGTCTTGGTCATAATGCTAAACAGACTCACTAGTGTTCTTCTTTATTTCCTTGATCTTTGTTATGCACTATGATTCGAACTTTGGCTTCTGGAATTCTTTCAAAAATGCTTGCTTGATATCCACAAATGTCTTAGGTTGTCCCTGGGGTATTGTACTCTTATAATTCATGTACCATGCCAAAGCACGGTCTCGAAAGGTCACTTCTATTTAGGTAGTTTTCATCCCCTCATCTGGGATTTGTTTGATGGCCAAACTACCTCACATATGAATCAATGTTGTTTAGGACGTTATGTCTTGGTCCCATGGAACACTAGTAACCTTAATGTAGAGTCAACACCAATTACTTTATGTCATTTGTTGTCTACCTACTCAAAACTCAATTCCTCTATTGTAGGTGTGTTCTGCTATACAACAACCCTCCCCATTTCAAAATTTTCATCCAAAACCTTAACAAGAAATGGGTCCCCTTTTTAGGACTTAGATAAAATCAATAATTCAATAACAAACACAAACTTTGATTTATCCATACAACACATGAAAGTCCTTATGAAAAGGTCCGATCCGATTTAGATATTAAAAAAGACCTTCTCGTAAAGCAAATATAAATGAATGTGTCGCACCCGTTGTTTAAAGGATAGACTTAAGGCTTTCATTGGAAAATTGCCGATGCGATAACACTATCAGAAAGTGAAAATCGTAAGTTATTAAGGAAGCATTCCAAGGGTTCATATAAACCTCCCGATGCGATAATCCGATCACAATTGGCCATCGCTGAAAACATGAATTACAGAACGCATACCCATTCAGAATCTGCCGATGCGATTTCATTAAAAGTGCAATATTTAATAAAAGGTGAAAAGGGATTGTTAAACAAGTGTTTGTGGGTTTAAAGCTTAAATAAATAACAAATGATTTATTCATTTCCTAAAGATTACCCCGCCTCCCTATGACAACTCACTAATTATCGCAATCAGAGCTATGTAAGGAAACACCTAAAAGAATAACGGTTGTGCCCCCAGATCTGCGATATGCGATTTTCGCTAATAGCTGATTAGGAAATTCACGAGATTCACTTTAAACAACTATTACTAATATGTGCGATGTTACATATCATTATGGCATTTAAGTATCACGATTGGCGGTTATGGAACCCATTAATAGAGCAGTTATGGTTGAATCCTTCGAGGATTTCATCCGTGGTAATATTAGAGTTTGTATTGCTTATCATGCTTAAATTACCATTAATCTTTAATATTCTGCGTTGGCTTTGAACATGTTTTTCTTTGTTATGTTCTTCTGTTTCTTTTGCAGAGCAATTCTGAATTGACGAATCCAGCGAAAATGACGAAGAAATCAAAGAAACCAAAGCCCCCAGTCATAGCCAAAGAGGAACCAATTAAAAAAAGTCTTGATAGCTGATACTACCTGCCTTAGTCTAGGCAAGGCTTCATGGGAAAGTATATACAATTTACTGGAAGCCAAGGATCCGGAAGAGATTGAAGAAGAACCGGGAACAATAGATTCCACTGACAAGTCAAAGAGTACTCTTAAGGAGTTGGCCAGCTCTTATCTTCATAGAATAGCAGCCCGCGCCAAAGTTTTACCCTACAATGACTTGGTCAGATGGGTTATTGAAAGTATCAACATAACAGATAGAACATTCTTTACGGTTGATGGAAGGATGTTTGGGTCATTCAGAGTAGAAGATATCAAAAAGATGTACCATTTGCCTGAACCACAAAAGTAGTACAACAAAGCATTTTTGGAAGCCTTCACCAAGGAAAATGTTGTGGAATCAGACCCTATCAGATAGTGGAGGCATTTTCCAAACAAACACAGGCATGAATCATTGGGTATGTACTCTGTATACTCATTAGCATCTCCTTACTGTTATGCTGGTGCTATGATATGAAGACTCTTTGGAGTCCATGATTTGACCAAATTTTCTATAGATATGGTACTTGTAATGGAGGCTGCAGTTAAATCTTATATCATGAATTTGGTGACCATTTTGTCTGATAAAATGGCCAACCGAATACTTGATTATAGGAAAAACAGGTTCGTGACTACCTGGGTATTACTCCCGTTTTATATGAGTGCCTATATTTTGGACACTATCTGTTTCAATTCTGATTACCCCATTTTATATTGGAAATGGACTCCACAGGACCCGAACCCTATTCATATCTATCATAAGGAATTGTGGAAAGCCCATTATAAAAATCATCTTTATAGAAGCTGTCATGGTTTCATCTTTCCTGTTCATTATGCTATATTCAATAGACCTGCTCTTAGGTTGTCCAATGAAGCCTGTGTTGACCTAACATCAATTGGTAGTTGGTTTGGTGAAGAAAAGTTCACCTACATCAGACTTTTTGGCAGCACTACTGACCCACATGTCCTTCCCTTATGCATACCTGATAAGTTTTTTTTTTCCAGAGAAATAGCATATCAGATAACAGTAGAAGGGGTGTCAAGGAACCTAAAGGAGTCTAAAAAACAGATGTGGCTTTCATTCCCCCTCCGATATGGTTCTTTCATGCTGCATGACTTCAAGCATGCAAAGAAGGAAGCTGAGAAAATTAAAATGTTAAAGTTAGTAGTCATCCCAAAGAGGCAGTATGATCCAAAATCTGTTGCCTACAATTTCACTTCTCATGTCAAAATTGCCAAATTTAAACATGAGAAGGATAATTATGATGATTTGTTTGCTTCAACCGAGTTATTTTCTCAAGTGAAACAATTGGCAAAAATCAAATTGGGAGCAGAGGGACTAGAGGAATTTTTCAAGTTCAGGACAGAGGGATTGCAAACATTTCCTCTGGACTTGTTAAATACTACCTCTATGGTGCAACTAGAAGGCCATTGTGAAGAGAAAATTATTGAAAAGAATCCTGAAAAGGAAAAGATCCTAGAAAGGGTGCAGACAAAGGAAGGAACTAGTGAGCCCCTTGATACAAATATCAATATTGATCCTACTTTAATCAAGGAATGGGAGCAGTTCAACCTAATCATCAATATCCCGAATAAATCCCAAGAGCTTACTACACACAAATTGCCTACAGTGCAAAAGCTAGAAGTTATTAATGTTCCAATTGAAGGGACAAGTGGCCTACCCAGAATTCAGTAGGACATAGAAATCATCCTCGAAAATCCTACAGAGGAGATTGTACTAAGAACAGAAGAAATACCACCCCTCGATGTGTTCTACAGTCTGAAGCACAGGGTTGTAGTTAAAATATAGAGAAAAAAGAGGAAAATTGATCAAATTCCTCTTTTAACTCCTCAGGCAGAAATGATGAATGTGGTATGGAAAGCAGAAGTCAATCCCTCTGAGGATTTAACAAAGTTATCTCAGTATGCAGGTGCCTACACAATGACGACAATGGACAAAGCCTTAGAGGTCAGCCAACTGATCATGGAAAAGGATCAGAGGATCACTCAACGTGAGGTGCAATCGGCAGAAGGACAACAAAAGATTAGTCAGCTTGAACAACAGTTAACAGAGCAGAGACAACAAAATGAGTGACTAAGAGAACAGTTGAAATTGGAGAAATAGAGGATTGATGAGCAAACTCTCCTTAAACAACAGGACTTGTCTAAAGAATTAAGCAGGCTTCAGATGATAAGTGAGCAAGAAAAGAAGGCAAAGGAAGATCAAATTACACAAATGCAAGAACAGATAGAAAGGTACAAGGGTTATCCACAAGTAAGTGAATTCAAAACAGAAGCCTTGGAGATAACCAAAGCCTTGTCCCGACAGTTGAATATTCTTTGCCACAACATATCATTGGTCAACCCCTTATGCGATATCTCTGCATCACTGATTAAGAAGGCAGTGGATGCCAGACTAGAATTGGAAAAAGCAGAAGAAAGGATAACAAATTTTTTGTCTTGGCAAGATTCCATTGAAGGGATGGCTGCCAACTTTCCAAAAATACAAGAATCGCACATGGAAATACTGTTTTCGGAATAGGAGTCCTAGTTAATGAAAGCCGAAAGAGCAACTTCTAGATGCAGAGCTGCAACGAATGGTTTGATCAAATTAGTAAATAATAGTTTACATATGACTAATTTGATCTCCAATTTCTCTCCAAGTAAACTGTCAAAAGCAAAAGCATTGGAACATCATTGGAAACAGGAGTTGGCGAACAGAGAAAAACAAATTGGAGAGGTCCAAAACTTGACATGGGAAACATTCTAGGTTTTTCTAGTCAAGCCACATAGCCAACAGATGGCCATGAAATGCCTTTTTGATGCAATCAACTGCATGATATCCGAACTCCCGGATGCCACCTATACAGCCCAGCTACACTCCAAGATGAGTCAACCTCCAGAAATCCAACCAATGCTCATAATATGTCAACAACAATCACAAGAAAAGAAGCCGATTCAGTGAATTTGTTCAACCGCTATTGCACTACTATTTTTATAATGAATCCCAGATTTTCATGTCTACAGTTAGACAACACATAGCGATTTTTATTGATAATTAGTTTTTATTTTTATTATTTAAGACCCTTTCATGTATTTAGAAAGGGTCCTTAATTTGTATTAAAACTTGACTTGGGAGTTGCACTTCTGTACTTCTAATATTTTTTTATCAAAAGCTAGACCAAAGTTCTGCATTTTTGTGAAAGAAGCTTTTGCAAGACTCACACTTTTGCATCTTCTGAAGGTTTTCTCCAATAGGAAAGCAAAATCTGAGTATTGCTTACATTGAGAGAATTCAAATGCATATAGTACTATTATCTCTGTTTTTGTCTTATTACTCTATGTGAATGAGCATTTCTTAAAACTTGCTATTATTGATATATGTATGTTTTCAAACTATTCTTTAGCATATCATTTATGAAGATTTTAGAATTGTTATCATTTGGATATATATGTTAGTAATATATATTGTGATGAATGCGATAATGTTTTTATAATTACTTTGTTTAACTTCTTAAACAAGGTAATCATTATATGAATGCAGCTTTCTATTTTACAAATAAGCCATCTTAATGATTATTTGTTTAATAGAAATAATAAAAAATCGTATTGTTAACAGGATACTCGGGTTAGATTAGTTATATTTACATATCTTTGAATTGTAGGATAAAACATTTATCACCTTCGTTACACATTACAAAACAATCACCCATCAACTCATACATCACTGGGAAACTGGTCCCATTATATCCAGTTGGAGCCACCAACACCAAATGGAAAAGGAGATGCACTAAGGTCCAGACCGGGTGGTTTTCCCAGATGTTGATGCAGCGATTTTAGAGGCATCAACATTTTTGGCACTAGAAGGAGGGCATGAACTGTGAATGGTGACCAAATCCAAATCCGTAGCCCATTCTGAGAGTGAATCTCCCTCACCATCTCCTTCAACTTCTCCCTTGCATTCTAAATCTCCAATTCCCAACCGAGAAGTTGAAAAGACAACAACCACTGCTGAAAACTTGAACATATCGAACAAGTCTTCCCTTGAACCCCCTGAAGTTCAATCTTTAATTCATAAACTTCAAGGGTTTTCAATATCTCAAGACAAGTCTGAGTTATTCCAAGGTAGTGTGACTTTGCAATACATTCCTTTTCAGCCTCTTACAAGATTACAGAGCGAAAAGCTTGGCAATGAACCAACAAAATTTCCTCTGCCTAGTCAGAAAAGAGCTAGGAAGACACCTTTAGAGTCTGACAGTGAGACTCTTTCATCATCATCATCCATTTCATCCAATCCATTGCAAAGTCAACCATCTACTCCCCAACTTCATATCATAGTTCAACAGGGTACAGGTAATTTGACATCCCCTACCCAATCACTTGCAACTACATCCTCACCTTCCTCTGTTGTTAGTGCGACAATGGCACATAATCAACCACAACTGAGGCCATGGACAAATCCAGGGGCAATCGCAATGCCTGCACCCTTGAGTCAATTACCAACCCACCTTGAAAAGTGGTTGCCAAAGTTTAATTCAGATATCGAAATACTAATAGAAGAACACATAAACAACTTTATGTTGTCAATAAACTTAAATGGAGTGACAGAAGATGATGTTGTTGTGAGGCTTTTCCCATACACCTTACAGGGAGCAGTTGGA
The DNA here is from genome assembly GCA_000404065.3 of Pinus taeda. Classification (NCBI taxonomy): domain Eukaryota; kingdom Viridiplantae; phylum Streptophyta; class Pinopsida; order Pinales; family Pinaceae; genus Pinus; species Pinus taeda. Next base: position 63,186 of record APFE030801524.1, read on the forward strand.
TCATGGTACTTTTTCATTACCACCAGGATCCATTAATAGTTGGAATGCTTTCCAAGAACAGTTTTTGACTAAGTTCGAAGATGATAGTTCCATGACAACATTAATCAATGATCTCTCCAATCTTAAAACTGAATCAAAAGAAACCATTAAAGATTTCAACTCGCAATTTAATAAGCTCTTAAATAAAATTCCTGCTACGTCTAAATCCAGTGAAGAGGTCCAAAGCGAATGGTATATTTTTGCTTTACCTTCGTTTATAGCCATCTTCGTTGATAGAGCTGCAAAGTCAACTTTAGCAGAGAATATGAAAGAAGTGATCGCCATTGAGAAATGCATTATTGCATTAGAATAGAAAACTGCTCTCGAGGAAAGAAAGTCCAAAAAAGTTACTTTTAAAGATGATTCGAAAAAGAAAGCAGCTAAAGATCCATACGATATGGAGGGTTTACAAAAATTTTTGAAGACTATGTCCAATGAAATGGTAGAGATAAAAAAACAGGTAGCTAAAACCTCCACTAAAAAACCATTTAGGAATTTCAAAAGAGCTGAATCGAAATAACCTAATGCCATATCTAATGCAAAATCAGATCTAGGTAATGATGAGGATGAAGACACAGTCTTGTCATCCAAGGAAATAGAAGAAGATGAGATAGTTGAATGTCACGGTATGTGGGACTTAATTTTTCCTAATTCTGATACTGAAAATGAACAAGAAGCTTTCCCAGTAAATAGCAGAACTAAAATCGCTGTAGAGCCTGTTCAATCAAGCCAAAAGAAGAAAAATGCAAGCCCTACTACCAAAGATGAGGCTCCCATGAAGAAATCTCTAGTGTTGTCAACTCAAAATCAACCATCATCTTCAAATCCACCCTCATCATCCAAGACATCGGTAGTCTCTGACTCTATGGACTACAACATTATTGAAGACATGAAGAAGACTAGAGTGAATATTTATTTATTCGAGCTTAGCAAGCTCAAACATCAACATAGATTGTTGCTCAAAGAGTTAAATGCAATACCTTCTTCTCCTCTTCCAAACGCTGTACTATCCAAGGCGGCTAAAGGAACAGGTAAGCCACCATCAGATAAAGTAGATGCTACTGATGCTGTTTTGATTGGAGATAGATCTAATTCTCACACTCCTCCTTTTCTCTTGACCTATGACATCTACAATAGAAATTTGCACAACTGCTTAATAGATTCAGGGGCTTCATCAAACATAATGCTAGCCTCGGTTTGCTCAAAATTAAACATTGAGCCCCAAAAATCTGCAGTACATATTGTTCAGTTAGATTGAACTAAGGTTCAAGTATTAGGAGAGATTAATTCAATCACCATTAGGTTATTAGCTGATCCTAGAGTAGTCCAGAGAATCAATATAATGATTGCTGACATCTCTGAGTTTTATGGGTTAATTTTAAGCAGGGATTGGTCTGAGAAACTGCTTGGTTACATTTCTACTGATTGGTCTTATATGTGGCTTCCCTATAAAGGGAAACCAAATGAAATTAAAATCAATCGGGAGAAACGCATGACCCATAATATAACAGAGTTTGAGCAGGAAAATCAACCCATAGCTTTCAATAATAACATTCTCGAAAATTACTCTGCCGAATCATTCTTTGGTAATTTTAATGCTCAATCATCACCTTTTTCTGTTAATAGTTTCACATCACAGATATAAAATTTTTCTCATACAGATACATCAAGGTGTGTTACTATTGCTAAAGAAATTGTAAATAAACCTGTAGACAAACCTGTATTTTGGTCTTTATATTTTGATGGATCGAAATCCAATGATGGTGCAGGAGCAAGATGTATTTTAGTTAGTCCTGAAGGGGAAAAAACTATGCTATCATGTAGACTAGAATTTGAGTGTACAAATAATACTGTTAAATATGAGGCATTGATTCAAGGGCTTTATAAAGCGATAGGCCTAAAGATTCAATATCTAAAAATATTTGGTGATTCTGAGATTGTCATCAAACATGTAAGGAATACTATCCATTGCCTTTCAGGACATCTCAAGCATTATCAGCCTTTGGTTCAAGACCTCATATCTCATTTTCTAGCATTTAATATTTCTCCTATTCCTAGATCTCAAAATGCAGCAGCTAATTTATTAGCTAATGTTGCTTCTAAGCTCCTTCCATCTGAGGATTACAGTCCTGATAGGTTTTCAGTCGAATTAATTTTTAGACCATCTGTTCCAGACAATGTCACCAATTGGCGGGTATTTAATCATGACGAAGACATTTTGAATTTCTTAACTTTTGAGAAATCTTTTGTTGACCAGATTATTGATGAGAATGATCATGATCTTCAAATAAAATAAAGACAGAATGAGAATTCCATGCCTAAATCTGTGGTCAAACTTGAAGATCTTTATGATATCAAGGATAGGTATAAACAAGTCACTAATTCAAAACTTCAAAGTTCTACTTTGAGGTTTGAATTAATAAATCTTGGTATTGAGGCCAAACCACAAAACATTAATCTGGGACTGGGGCTCACTCCAGAAGAAAGATTTGCTTTTATTAGATTGTTGAACAATATAAAAATGTTTTTGCTTGGAATTATGATAATTTAAAAATGTATGGTACTTCTATCATAAAACACATAATTCCAATGATTTCTAAGGAGAAACCTGTGCAAGAAAAATTGAGGAAAAATCATCCAAATATGGAGAGTCAGATCAAAGCAGAGTTGAATAAACTCTTGAAAGCTAAGATAATTTTCCTAGTCAGACATTCTAAATGGGTTTCTAACTTGGTAGCTGTTAGGAAGAAGAACGGTGATATTAGTGTTGGAAATAATACTGAGAGGGGGGGGGGGGGGATCAGTACTATCAAACCCTTATCAATTTATACAAATATTTTCAGATCTGACAATTGAAACTTGCATATACCTTCCAAACTTATAATTTAATTTATTCTTCAGATGTTTGTCATTAATCTGTATGTGAGAACCATAGAATAATGAGCAAGAACACAAAATAGACAGTCACACCAAGGAACACAAGATGTAAGGTGGAAACCCAATGTGGGTGAAAACCACCTGCTGCAATATGTCTCTATCTTCTTTCAATTAGAAACTTCTTCTTACAATGATTTTGTACTGGTGTAGTCTTTTACCAATACGCAGGCTGCAACCTGCAGAGAGCTACAACCCTCTCTCGTTTTCCAGCTTCTTCTGGAAGAGAGCTACAACCCCCTTAGCTCTTGTACTAGCTGAAATACTAGTACGTAGGTGCTGACTTACAGAAGGCTACTACCTTCTCTTTCCTTCCAGGGACCACATTTCATCAATTTTGAAACTGGATCCAAAACATCATGTACATGTGCATCACCCAATCTCCTTTAAACAAAAACTTCTCAGAATGCAGTAACCAGAAAATAACACCAGTAACCAGACACCAATTTAAATCCAGATCTCTGCAGAAACAGATAAAAGACAGCTAAAATATATTTCAAGAAAGGTTCGCAACTTCACCGAAGGAATCCTACGGATATCCGCACTTCTGCCATGATGAGTTTGCGCAACTCCGCACTTGCACTGTCTACTGTTCAGTGCACCTCAACACCTGCTCCGGTGCCGCTCCTGCGCACCTCCAGATTTAGACAGTTTATCAGTTCAAACATACCCCAGACTGTCGAAATCACAGATCCGTTCATGCGTCAAAGGGGTCCCAACTCTTCAGTAGATCTGACTTATAATGCTCCGGTTTCTCCTTGATTCAGATTCAACTATGTCTCACCAACCGATTATCATAAATTCAGATCTTGCTCTTCTTAAGATTTTCAACACTTGTGTTTAGCCAAATGATCTACTTTCCTTTTTATAGGCTAGGCCTCACTCGAAACCATGGACCAAAACCATTGAGAAACAATACCATGGACCCAATACTTGGGTTCAATTCTTTTGGATGCAATACCATGGACCAAAACCGTAGGATCAAAAACTGTCGGATTAATACCATGAACCAACCATAAGATTTCCATGTGCATGCGCTTTTCTCTGCATGAAAGTGCGTGAACTTTTCTCTGCATGAAAGTGTGTGAACTTTTCTTTGCATGAAAGGAACTTTTCTTTGCATGGAAGTGCGTGAACTTTGCTGCACTACAATTTATCATCTGAGATGAGTGGGTTGCCATCAAGTACAACATATGTATCATAATGCCAACAATCTCCCCCTTTGGACTTGATGGTAACAACAACCAATCACTCTCCCCCTTTGACATCAAGGGCAAAGGGGCAGACTACCATACTCCCCTTGAGTACCTGTGGAAAACTCTGAACGAGCTCCCCCTTTGTATATGCTCTGTGCTAAAATGATGTCTGCAAAAAGATGTTCTACAAGAAAGAACATGAATCCATACATTATAAGTAACCTTCCTATCATCAAGACTCATACATACATCCATCTCCCATCCAAGTGGGAATACACTAGATAGACAAAACTTATTCATCACAGGCATAATGGGGAAACCAAAATAGGCCGTTACATGACCTTGATATGAAAATAAGTACATGACATAGAGACAAGAACAACTATCAGCAGAATCAACCTTCAGACCAGCACACATTGATCTACTCCACCAGAAAACTCTTGAGAAACCAAACCAAGGACTTATAAGATAATGCCAACAATGCGTCATTAGAAGAATATATGCTCCCCCTGAACCTGTGCCAGATGATCTCTGATAGACCCATTAGACCCACATAGACCGACAAATGTACGTGTATCCACCTGCTTCCAACAGACAAGATTCAATAGCAGGATGATGCATCAACAACCCCCAGCTTCTGTCTGAGGTATTCAAATGTCTCCCTAGGTAATGGTTTGGTGAGTATATCAGCAAATTGTTCCTTGAAGGGAACATACTCCAATTTGACCTTTTGTTCCAGCACTTGTTCCCGGAGAAAATGTTACTTGATTTGTATGTGATTGGTCTTTGAATGCATGACTGGGTTCTTTGAAATGCTGATTGCACTTGTATTATCAAATAAGATGGAGATAGGTGGAGTACAAGTGATTTGAAAATCCTGCAAAGTTTGTATCATCCAAAGTAGTTATGTGCAACAAGATGCAACAGCCACATATTCTACTTTTGCTGTAGATAAAGCAATTGAACTATGTTTCTTGCTGAACCAAGATACTAATTTGGAACCCATAAAGAATGCACCACCACTAGTGCTTTTTCTGTCATCCACACTTCTAGCCCAATCTGCATCTGTATAAGCATGAAGAGTGAGATCTGTATCTCTAGGATACCATAGACCATAGTTTTGAGTTCCTTGAAGATACTTGAAAATTCTCTTTATTGCCTGAAGATGAGTTTCCTTTGGATTTGCCTGAAATATTCCAACTATTCCCACTGCATGCATGATGTCTTGTCGGGTTCCTGTTAGATAGAGAAGACTACCAATCATAGATCTATAGGTTGGTTGATGCACTGCTGCCGAGTCATCATTTGCGCTGATGTTGCATCCTATCACCATTGGGGTACATACAGGTTTCGAATCCTCCATCCCATATTTCTTCAAGATCTGCTTGAGGTACTTGGTTTGAGATAAAAAGATACCGCCTTCATTTTGTTGGATTTTTAAACCAAGAAAGTATGTCAGGTCTCCAATCAAGGACATTTCGAATTATTTCTGCATCACCAAGGAAAAATTTTGACTCATAGCTTCTTCATTGCTGCCAAACATGATATCATCAACATACACAACAAGTATTAGCAATTTGTCATTTTCAATTTTTATATAGAGATTTCTATCTGCCAATCCTTTTGAAAAACCTTGTTGATGAAGATATTTGTCCAGATGATAGTACCAAGCCCTTGGAGCCTATTTAAGACCATAGAGAGCCTTCTTAAGTCTGCATACAAGTTTTGGATCATTTCCAAGAATGAATCCATCTGGTTGCTCAATGTACACTTCTTCTTCTAAGTCTCCATTCAGAAAGGCAGATTTCACATCCATTTGAAATACTTTGAATTTCTGAAAGCTAGAGAGAGCAAGGAACATTCTGATGGTCTCAAGTCTAGCAACGGGAGCAAAAGTTTCTTCAAAGTCTATTCCTTCTTGTTGAGCATACCCTTTACAAACAAGTCTGGCCTTATTTCTAACAACTTCCCCATTTTCATTCAAATTGTTTTTGAATATCCATTTTGTCCCTATGACATTCCTATCTTTTGGTCTAGGAACCAACTCCCAAGTGTCTTTTCAATCTACTCAAGTTCATCATCCATTGCCTTGACCCAACATTCATCTTTGCATGCCTCTTTTACATTTTGTGGCTCAGTGGAGGAGAGTAATGCCAAATAGTTTGAAGCTTCTGCTATTGCTCTTCTTGTTTGTATACGAGCCTCTTTCTGCCCCAAAATCTGAGATTCTGGATGATTCTTCTGAACGTACCTGGATGGAGTCTTTTCTTCTATCCTTATCTTTTCTTCTAGTGCGTCATTGGTCTCTTCTTCTTCATCATGAATCCAATTTGATGTAGATGGATAGTCCTCTTCATCTTCGAAATCTTCAGATCTTACCTGCCTAGGAGTGTTTTCATCTTCATCAACCACTACATCAATACTTTCAAAAAAAATTCCAAGCCTTTTATTGTAACACTTGTATGCTTTACTGTGGGGAGAGTAACTGAGAAGATTGCCTTCATCTGCTCTGGGTTCAAACTTGCCAAGATTTTCATCAATATTTTTGATGTAGCATTTATTCCCAAAACTTTTGAAATATTTTGCCGAAGGAATCTCACCATACCAGAGCTCATGAGGGGTTTGAGTGCTGTTCACCAGGACGTTTGTTTTGTTGAGAATAACAACTATAGCAAATGCGGCTTCACCCCAGAAAGTTGCGGGAGTTCTAGACTCATCAAGCATAGCACAAGCCATTTATTGAACCGTTCTGTTCATCCTTTTCACTACTCCATTTTGCTGAGGAGTCATGGCTGTAGAAAATTCTCTTCTTATTCCATGTTCTTCACAAAAATCGAAAAATTCATTTGAGGTAAACTCCCCACCTATATCAGATCTGAGGCATTTAATTTTGTGATCTGATTCATTTTCAACCAAAGCTTTGAAGGATTTGAATTTTTCGAAGGCTTCATCTTTGTGCTTCATAAGTCCTATCCAGACCATCCTTGAATAGTCGTAAATGAATAATATAAAGTATTCTTCTCCGCGAGGTGACCTTTTCCTAGACGGACCACATACATTAGTATGGACAAGCTCAAGTGGCCTGCTAGCTGATCCTTCCTTCTCAGGGAAGTTAGTTCTGGATTGCTTACCAAACTGACATGACTTACATATTGTATTGTCTGGAATTCTGATGTCTGGAAGACCACGAACTGCCTGGTATTTGCATACTTTCCTTATTTGTGAGAAGCTTAGGTGCCCCAATCTCCGGTGCCATAGCCAATGTTCATCATTATTGCTTAGATATCATTGATGCTGTCCTTCTTTCAATATATATAAATTATTTGGAGTTCTTATGCCTTTGATCACTGTTTCTCCTGTATCAAGATCACGAACACTGCATCCATTTGATCGAAATATTACCTCAGTTCCTTGATCGCACATATGACTGACACTCAATAGATTATGCTTTAAGCCATCAACATACATAACATTTCCAGCTTTGACCTTTTCTTTCAACAGGACAGAGCCTTTACCTTTTATGAGCGCAGGGGTGTCATTTCCAAATGAGACCTTCTTCTCCTTTTCTAAGGCACTATACGACTGAAGTTTTTCCTTATCACCCGTCATATGTTTTGAACATCCACTGTCGATGTATCATTGATTTTCCTGCCCTTCCGCATATAAGGCTATACCACATCTTTCTGGTTGCAGTTCTTTCATTCTCCATGTTTTGGCACTTGAGGCTTGTTCCTTCTAAGTTGTTTGTCGGAACCTGCTCCTGCATTCAGAATCTTCATGACCGAAGTTGTTACAAATAGAACATTCAATTTCGTTTTCAAGAGCAGAAAAGTTATTGTAGGTTCTTTTCATGATCCCAGTCATACTTCTTTGTTTTTGAGCTTCTCTAGTCATGATTGTCTTATAGGCAACACATTGAGCTGCTTTGTGACCAAAGTTATGACAAGAGAAGCATTGGCCATTGAAGAAACTCCTACGATTATCAAATCTACCAACCAAACGATTGTAGTTTCTACTGTCATCCATTCTTGAGGTAGATTGAGAAGATTTTACCTGTGGCTGATTGTAGCTTCTGTTCATCCTTAAGGCGGATTGCCCCTGATTTACCTGGTAGCCTTTGTTCATTCTTGAGGTAAATTGTCCCCAATTTACCTGGTGATCTCCATTGGGCCTTTGCTCACTCCTCCTTGCTGCATCAAGATAACTTTTGGAGGTGGATGGTTTCTGCGCTTGAGATGTTTCTTCATTATATCCCAGACTTGTCTTGATTAGGGGAGAACGTTGCACATTGATAATCTCATCTAGAGTTTCAGATCCTTTAACAAATCTAAGATTAAGAGCTTTTGTTTTCTCAATCTCTTTTCTAAGTCCCACAATTTCACATTCTAACTTTTCATGATGTTTTTCCCTTTCAGCCAGTTGAAATTGCAGAGTATCAATAATCATATTTTCTCTTCTAAACAAATTTTGAGTTTAGAAATCTCTTCATAAAGACCTTCTTCATCTATAGCATCCATGAAATCATCATCTTCAAAAGCCATTAAAAGTCTATAATTATTACCTTGTTCATCTTTATCACTATTTGAGAGTCCATCACTGTCTCCATGAGTGTAGTAGCTTTTCTTACTTACATTCTGTTTCTTGTTCCATCTAACAGGTTCCTTACCTTTGTCAAGCTTGTCTTTCTGAGGACACTTGGCAGCATAGTGACCGACTCTTCCACAAGCAAAGCATTTGAAGGGTAACTTACCTCTGAATCTTCCAGCACCCCGTTGAAGGCTCTTAACAAAATTTGATTCTTCCTCTTCTTCTGACATATGTCCTGACTCATAGTAATATCCTTTGCCTGAAGCCTTGAATGCAACTTCTCTCCTGTCTAAAGGTCCTCCTTTCCTCATTCCGTAAGCGGTTAGAATTCCATGTAGCTGTGACATGGTAATTTTCTGTAGATTCTCCTTTTCTTCTATTGCAGAAACTTTTGATTCAAACTTAGGAGACAAAGATCTTAGAACCTTTTCAACCAC
>APFE030801524.1:72398-89720 GCA_000404065.3 Pinus taeda
GTGGCCTGATCGATGCTTCTCTCTCGTAGTTGCTCATGATGATAGATCTTCCTTCAAGCGATCAAGCTTCTTCTGAAGGACCTGCTCTGACACCAATTGTTGGAAATAATACTGAGAGGGGTGGGGGTGAATCAGTATTATTAAACTCTTATCAATTTATACAAATATTTTCAGATCTGACAATTGAAACTTGCATATACCTTCCAAACTTATAATTTAATTTATTCTTCATATGTTTGTCATTAATCTGTACGTGAGAACCATAAAATAATGAGCAGGAACACAAAATAGACAGTCACACCAAGGAACACAAGATGTAAGGTGGAAACCCAATGTGGGTGAAAACCACTTGCTACAATATGTCTCTATCTTCTTTCAATTAGAAACTTCTTCTTACAATGATTTTGTACTGGTGCAGTCTTTTACCAGTACGCAGGCTGCAACTTGTAGAGAGCTACAACCCTCTCTCGTTTTCCAGCTTCTTCTGGAAGGGAGCTACAACCCCCTTAGCTCTTGTACTAGCTGAAATACTAGTACATAGGTGCTAACCTACAGAAGGCTACTACCTTCTCTTTCCTTCCGGGGACCACATTTCATCAGTTTTCAAACTGGATCCAAAACATCATGTACATGTGCATCACCCAATCTCCTTTAAACAAAAACTTCTCAGAATGCAGTAACCAGAAAATAACACCAGTAACCAGACACCAATTTAAACCCAGATCTCTACAGAAATAGATAAAAGACAACTAAAATATATTTCAAGAAAGGTTTGCAAATTCACCGAAGGAAACCTGCGGATATCCGCACTACTGCCGTGATGAGTCTGCGCAACTCCACACCTGCACTGTCTATTGTTCAACGCACCTTCGCACTTGCTCCGTTGCCGCTCCTGCACACCTCCGGATTTAGACAGTTTATCAGTTCAAACATACCCCAGACTGTTGAAATCATAAATCCGTTCATGCGTCAAAGGGGTCCCAACTCTTCAGTAGATCTGACTTATAATGCTCCGGTTTCTCCTTGATTCAGATTCAACTATCTCTCACCAACCAATTATCAGAAATTCAGATCTTGCTATTCTTAAGATTTTCAACACTTGTGTTTAGCCAAATGATCTCCTTTCCTTTTTATAGGCTAGGCCTCACTCAAAACCATGGACCAAAACCATTGAGAAACAATACCACGGACCCAAAACTTGGGATCAATTCTTTTGGATGCAATACCACAGACCAAAACCATAGGATCAAAAACTATCAGATTAATACCATGAACCAACCATAAGATTTCCATGTGCGTGCGCTTTTCTCTGCATGAAAGTGCGTGAACTTTTCTCTGCATGAAAGTGCGTGAACTGTTCTCTGCATGAAAGGAACTTTTCTCTGCATGGAAGTGCGTGAACTTTGTTGCACTATAATTTATCATCTGAGATGAGTGGGTTTCCATCAAATACAACATATGTATCATAATGCCAACGATTAGGATTTGCATTGATTTCAGAAATCTCAATAAAGCTTGCCAAAAAGATAATTTCCCATTACCAATAATGGAGCAGACACTCCATTCAGTTGCTGGTTCCGAATTAATGGTTTTTCTGGATATAACCAAATACTTGTGCATCCAGATGACAAACTAAAGACTACATTCATAACCAAATGGGGAACATATGCCTACCAGAAAATGCATTTCGGTTTGATTAATGCTGGAGCCACTTTCTAAAGAGAAATGGATATAACATTCAAGGGTTTGATTAATAGTCAGTTGTTGTCTACCTAGATGACATAACTGTCTTCTCCAAGAAAAGAGCAAATCATCTACATGATTTGAAACAAATCTTTGAACACTGTAAAAGGTATGGGATTTCATTAAATCCCAAGAAATCATTCTTCGCTCTTGATGAAGGAAAACTCTTAGGGTTTATCGTAACCTAAGATGGCATTTACATTGATCCAGAAAGGATCAAGGAGATTTCTGATATTCCTCTACCACACAATAAAAATCAATGCAATCATTTTTAGGTCAAATAAATTTTGTAAAAGTATTTGTTCCTGATTTTTCGCAGATTCTTTTACCTTTACAAACCATGATTAAGAAAAATTCAGTTTTCAAATGGGGACATAACGAAAAGGAAGCCTTTGATTCAGTCAAATAGGCAATCATTAATGCTCCTGCATTGAATACTCCAAATTTTTCTAAGCATTTTATTTTGTATACTTTAGCATCTGAAACATCTTATGCAGTTGTGTTAACGCAAATTAATGATCAACAAGTTGAAGCACCCATATCCTTCTTTAGTTCTAATTTACAAGGTGTTGAACTTAATTATTCTGAAGTAGAAAAACAAGCTTTCATGTGTTTAAATCTATTAAACACTTTAGGCCATTCCTCCTAAAAGCTCATACAAAATTAATAGTCCCATTCTCGGCAGTGAGACAATTGCTGGTCCAAAGGGAAGTAGGGGAGAAGAGAGCCAACTGGGTTACAACATTACAAGAATATGATTTAGATATTAAACCAACGAAAATTGTAAGAGGTCAAGGTTTTTGCAGGTTATTAGCATGAGCTTCTGACATTCCAGAACATGGAGATTCAGATAATGCTCTTCAAGTAAACGAGATAAGTATCATGAACTCTGAATCTCAATATGCAGATTTGGTCTTTTATTTAAAGAATGGATATGCTCCTCCTAGTCTCTCTTACAAAAACAAACATGCCTTAAGATTAAAAGAAAAACACTTCGAAATCATTGATGATGTGTTATTTAGAAGGAATTATGATTCGATTTTGTTAAGATGCCTTGAAAAAACCGAAGCACAAAAGGTGTTGCAGGAATTACATGATGGTCCAGCAGGCGGACATTTTGGAGGTGATACAACAACTCACAAGATAATACATGCTGGATATTATTGGCCCACTTTATTTAAAGATGCCCATGATTATGTAAGGAAATACAAAATATGCCAAATTGCCAGTGGAAGACAAAGGAAACCAACCTTTCCTTTAAAACCAGTTAACATTGAACAACCATTTGAACAATGGGGACTGGATATCATAGTAGAGATTGTTCCACATTCTTCCAAGCAGCACAGATACATCCTTACAGCCATGGATTACTTCACGAATTGGGTAGAAGCAATTCCTTTGAAGGTAGCCAATTCTGATGCAATCATTGAATTCATTGATCAATTCATCATTACCAGGTTTGGCGTACCTAATGCCCTCATTTTTGACAATGCATCTTATTTTTCTGGAAATACCATACTTGAATTTTCTCTTAAAAGAGGATTTAAATTAAAATATTCTACAAACTACTACCATCAAGGTAATGGTTTGGCAGAATCAACCAATAAAAATCTTATTAAGATTATTAAGAGAATTGTTGACCAGAATCAAAAGAATTGGCACAAGTCTTTGATATTTGCATTATGGGCAGACCGCATAACTCAGAAGGCCTCAATAGGTACTTCTCCATTCAACTTAGTGTATAGGAAAGAAGCTGTAATACCAACAAACTTAGCACTCCCATCTCTAGCCCTAGTGCAATTTATTGAAGAAAATCCCTCGTCTTCTATTCAATTAAGATATGATCAAATCCTTAAATTAGAAGAGGAAAGGGAAAAAGCCAAAATTACACAGGCAAAACTTTAGCAGGCTATTAAATCTTCTTTTGATGCAAATTCTACCTGCCCAAATTTTTTACAAATTGGTGATCTTGTTTTGAAATGGGACAAAGCGCACGAAAACAAAGGCAAACATACTAAATTTCAAAAGATGTGGCTTGGACCGTTTCAAATCATTGAGAAGATAGGCTCATCAACATTCATATTGAAAGACATATTAGGAAAGAGAGATTCTCTTCCTATCAATGGGCTTATCTTGAAGAAATTCTTTACTTAAGGAGGTAACCCTTCTTACTTGTAAATATTCATTATGCAACTTTATTTATTTTAAATATTTATTTGTAGAAAATAAGGTTGTAAATAGTCTTCCATTGACCTTTTACTATTGGAAAGTTCTTTAAGGAAATATTGTAAATACTTACTTTTGATAGATGGAAACCTTTAAGGAAAAGACTGCAGTTTTAGAAGGTTAGCTAAAAAATAAAAACTCTGAGAACCTCTTTTATATTTGTAAAATCTTCAGAAGCCTTGAAAATACTGTAAATCATTCCAAGTTTTAAAGAGCTAAGAGAGGTTATTTGTAAAAAAGTAAAGACTTTTCCAAACTTAGCATCTACAAATCTAAAATTGTCATCCATATACTCTTAAGGAGAAAGTCATTCACCCCATCCATTAAGTTTATGATTTTTTAGAGTATAATTCTAAAATATGTCTGATATAAAAGATAAGAGGTCTCATCATGAGCCTGCTTACCATGATCATAGGGAACTAATTAAACTGACATTACCAATAATGCATATCAAAACTGGGTAATGGCTTATAATCATAAGACAAGGGGTCTCATCACGAGCTAGCTTGTTCAGTTCAATTACAACCAGTGAATGGCATTGTCAATAGCTGGCCACCAAACTAGGACATTGGCTTTTTATCTTTTAATGAAATTGAAAGAATAGAAAACACAAAAAAGAAAAAATATGTGCATACATATATTTTTGAATTTATCTTTCAAAAGTTATACTCTTAGATGGATGAGACAATGAATGATTAAATGGTTAAAAGGTAACCTTTTCGAGACTATATATGTCTGCTAGTAGCAGAGGCACTACCTGTGACAACAGAGTAAACTTAAAAACTAAGTTGGACAAGCCCCCTGCTTTATCTATAGCAACCATTCAAAGCTTGAATGAGCCCATAATGTTTTTATTTTTAAGATTGGAAAAGGAATTACAAAAATTGTCATTACATTCAGAGTTAATTTTTATTTAACTAACCTTAGATTGTTTTTTTTTATCCTCAATGGTTTCCAAATTAAGAAAGTTATAGATATTGCACTACTTTCTCAGAGATAACTGTTTCTCCTAGTGAATCGCCAATTGTTGTGCTATACAACAACCTTCCCCATTTCAAAATTTTCATCCAAAACTTTAACAAGAAATGGGTCCCATTTTTAGGACTTAGATAAAATTAATAATTCAATAACAGTCGCAAACTTTGATTATCCATACAACACATGAAAGTCCTTATGAAAAGGTCTGATCTGATTTAGATGTTAAAAAATACCTTCTCGTAAAGCAAATATAAATGAATGTGTCACACCCTTTGTTTAAAGGATAGATTTAAGGCTTTCATTGGCAAATTGCCGATGCGATAACACTATCGGAAAGCACAAATCGCAAGTTATTAAGGAAACATTCCAAGGGTTCATATAAACCTCCCGATGCAATAATCCGATCGCAATCGACCATCGCTGAAAAAATGAATTAAATAACGCATACCCATTCGGAATATGCCGATGCGATTTCATTAAAAGTGCACTTTTTAATAAAAGGTGAAAAGGGATTGTTAAACGAGTGTTTGCGAGTTTAAATCTTAAATCAATAACAAACGATTTATTCATTTCCTAAAGATTACCCCGCCTCCCTATGACAACTCACTAATTATCGCAATCGGAGCTATGTAAAGGAAACACCTAAATGCATAGCAGTTGTGCCCCCAGATCTGCTATGGGATTTTCGCTAATCGCTGATCAGGAAAGTCATGAGATTCACTTTAAACAACTATTACTAATATGTGTGATGCGACATATCATTATGGCATTTAAGGATCATGATTAGCGGTTACGAAAATCATTAATAGAGCAGTTATGGTTGAATCATTCGAGGATTTATTCTGTGGTAATATTAGAGTTCGTATTGCTTATCATGCTTAAATTACCATTAATCTTTTATATTCTACGTTGGCTTTGAACATGTTTTTCTCTGTTACATTCTTCTATTTGTTTTGCAGAGCAAGTCTAAATTGATGAATCCAGCGAAAATGACGAAGAAATCAAAGAAACCAAAGGCTCCCATCATAGCCAAAGAGGAACCAGTTAAAAAAGTCTTGATAGCTGATACTACCTACCTTGGTCTGGGCAAGGCTTCATGGGAAAGTATATACAATTTACTGGAAGCCGAGGATCCTAAAGAGATTGAAGAAGAACTGGGAACAACAGATTCCATTGACAAGTCAAAGAGTACTCTTAAGGAGTTGGCCAGCTCTTATTTTCACAGAATAGCAGAGCGCGCCAAATTTTTACCCTATAATGACTTGGTCAGATGGGTTATTGAAAGTATCAACATAATAGATAGAACATTCTTTACGACTGATGGAAGGATGTTCCGGTCATTCAGAGCAGAAGATATCAAAAAGATGTACCATTTGCCTAAACCACAAAAGTAGTACAACAAAGCATTTTTGGAAGCCTTCACCAAGGAAAATGTTGTGGAGTCGGACCCTATCAGACAGTGGAGGCATTTTCCAAACAAAGACAAGCATGAATCATTAGGTATGTACTCCATAGACTCATTAGCATCACCTTACTGCTATGCTGGTGCTATGATATGCAGACTCTTTGGAGTCCATGATTCGGCCAAATTTTCTATAGACATGGTACCTTTAATGGAGGCTGCAGTTAACTCTTATATCATGGATTGGGCGACCATTTTGTCTAATAAAATGGCCAACCAAATACTTGATTATAGGAAAAACAGGTTTGTGACTACCCGGGTAATACCCCTATTTTATATGAGTGCATATATTTTGGACACTATCTGTTTCAATTCTGATTACCCCATTTTAGGTTGGAAATGGACTCCACAGTACCCGAACCCTATTCATATATATCATAAGGAATTGTGGAAAGCTCATTATAAAAATGATCTTTATAGAATCTGTCATGGTTTCATCTTGCCTGTTAATTATGCTATATTCAATAGACCTGCTCCTAGGTTGTCCGATGAAGCTTGTGTCGACCTAACATCAATTGGTAGTTGGTTTGGCGAAGAAAAGTTCACCTACATCAAAATTTTTGGCAGCACTACTGACCCACATGTCCTTCCCTTATGCATCCCTAATAAGTTATTTGCCAGAGAAATAGCATATTAGATAACAATAGAAGGGATGTCAAGGAACCTAAAGGAGTCTAAAAAACAGATGTGGCCTTCATTCCCCCTACGATGTGGTTCTTTCACGTTGCATGACTTCAAGCATGCAGAGAAGGAAGCTGAGAAAATTAAAATGTTAAAGTTAGTAGTCATCCCAAAGAGGCAGTATGATCCAAAATCTGTTGACTACAATTTCACTTCTCATGTCAAAATTGCAAAATTTGAACATGAGAAGGATAATTATTAAGATTTGTTTGCTTCAGTCGAGTTATTTTCTCAAGTGAAACAACTGGAAAAAATCAAATTGGGAGCAGAGGGACTAGAGGAATTTTTCAAGTTTAGGACACAGAGATTGTAAACATTTCCTTTGGACTTGTTAAATACTACCACTATGGTGCAACTAGAAGGCCATTGTGAAGAGAAAATTATTGAAAAGAATCCTGAAAAGGAAAAGACCCCAGAAAGGGAGCAAAGAAAGGAAGGAACTAGTGAGCCCCTTGATACAAATATCAATATTGATCCTACTTTAATCAAGGAATGGAAGCAGTTCAACCTAATCATCAATATCCTGAATAAATCCCAAGAGCTCACTACACACAAATTGCCTACAGTGCAAAAGCTAGAAGTTATTAATGTTCCAATTGAAGGGCCAAGTGGCCTACCCAGAATTCAGCAGGACATAGAAATCATCCTCGAAAATCATACAAAGGAGATTGTACTAAGAACAGAAGAAATACCACCCCTCGATGTATTCTACAGTCTGAATCACAGGGTTGTAGTTAAAATATAGAGAAAAAAGAGGAAAATTGATCAAATTCCTCTTTTAACTCCTCAGGCAGAAATGATGAATGTGGTTTGGAAAGCAGAAGTCAATCCCTCTGAGGATTTAACAAAGTTATCTCAGTATGCAGGTGCCTACACAACAACGACAATGGACAAAGCCTTAGAGGTCAGCCAACTAATCATGGAAAAGGATCAGAGGATCACTCAACTTGAGGTGCAATCGGTAGAAGGACAACAAAATATTAGTCAACTTGAACAACAGTTAACAGAGCAGAGACAACAAAATGAGCGACTAAGAGAATAGTTGAAACTGGAGAAACAGAGGATTGATGAGCAGACTCTTCATAAACAACAGGAGTTGTCTCAAGAATTAAGTAGGCTTCAGATGATAAGTGAGCAAGAAAAGAAGGCAAAGGAAGATCAAATTACACAAATGCAAGAACATATAGAAAGGTACAACGGTTATCCATAGGTAAGTGAATTCAAAACAGAAGCCTTGGAGATAACTAAAGCCTTGTCCCGACAGTTGAGTATTCTTTGCCCCAACATATCATTGGCCAACCCCTTATGCGAGATCTCTGAATCACTAATTGAGAAGGCAGTGGACGCCATATTGGAATTGGAAAAAGTAGATGAAATGATAACAAATTTTCTGTCTTGGCAAGATTCCATTGAAGGGATGGCTGCCAACTTGCCAAAAATACAAGAATCGCACAAGGAAATCCTGTTTCCGGAATGGGAGACCCAATTAATGAAAGCTGAAAGAGCAACTTCTAGATGCAGAGCTGCAACGAACGGTTTGATCAAATTAGTAAATAATAGTTTACATATGACTAATTTGATCTCTGATTGCTCTCCACGTAAACTACCAAAAGCAAAGGCATTGGAACATCATTGGAAATAGGAGCTGGCAAACAGAGAAAAACAGATTAGAGAGGTCCAAAATTTGATATGGGAAACATTCTGGCTTTTTCTAGTCAAGCCACATAGCCAGCGGATGGCCATGAAATGCCTTTCTAACACGATCAACTGCATGATATCCGAACTCTCTGATGCCACTTATACAGCCTAGCTACACTCCAGGATGAGTCAACCTCCAGAAATCCAGGCAATGCTCGCAATCTGTCAGCTGCAATCATAAGAAAAGAAGTTGATTCAGTGAATTCATTTAACCGCTACTACACTGCTATTTTTATAATGAATCCCAGATTTTCATGTCTATAGTTAGACAACACATAGCGATTTTTATTGAAAATTAGTTTTTATTTTTATTATTTAAGACCCTTTCATGTATTTAGAAAGGGTCCTCAATTTGTATTAAAACTTGACTTGGGAGTTGCACTTCTGTACTTCTAATATTTTATTATCAAAAGCTAGACCAAAGTTCTGCATTTTTGTGAAAGAAGCTTTTGCAAGACTCACACTTTTGCATCTTCTGAAGGTTTTCTCCAATAGGAAAGCAAAATCTGAGTATTGCTTACATTGAGAGAATTCAAATGCATATAGTACTATTATCTCTGTTTTTGTCTTATTACTCTATGTGAATGAGCATTTCTTAAAACTTGCTATTATTGATATATGTATGTTTTCAAACTATTCTTTAGCATATCATTTCTGAAGATTTTAGAATTGTTATCATTTGGATATATATGTTAGTAATATATATTGTGATGAATGCGATAGTGTTTTTATAATTTCTTTGTTTAACTTCTTAAACAAAGTAATCATTATATGAATGCATCTTTCTATTTTACGAATAAGCCATCTTTATGATTATTTGTTTAATAGAAATAATAAAAAATCGTATTGTTAATAGGATACCTTGGTTAGATTAGTTATATTTATATATCTTTTAATTGTAGGATAAAACACTTATCACCTTCGTTACACGTTACAAAACAATCACCCATTAACTCATACATCACTGGGAACTTGGTCCCATTATATCCAGTCGGAGCCACCACACCAAATGGAAAAGGAGCTGCACTAAGGTCCGGATCGGGTGGTTTTCCCTGATGTTGATGCAGCGATTTTAGAGGCATCAACAAGGTGGAATAACTTTACTTGCTTCTCCTACTTGTACTCCTTGTTCTTGTCCTCCAATTTCTCATTCTTTTTCCCTACTTTCACTTTCACTATCGAGTGGTCTAAAGTGTCATAACTCTAACAACTAAGAAAATCCAACAAACAATAAGAATTTACCTCGAGTCCTGAAGGTGTCCACAAGCACTTTGGTTTGATCCAAGGGATGGCTACGACATGGACAACGGGTTGCAGTGGACCTTTTGCACTAAGTTGATCTTCTTTCTCCTATGTTCCTGCTTCGTCGATACTTCGACTATGTACTTCCCCTCCATCTCTTAAGTCATGGTAACCTTTTCCTCTATCTTAGGTGGAGGGCCCTCTCCATGTCACAATGCTCCACTCCTGGTGCAGGCAATCCTCCTTTGCACCACTCTGTATTTTCTCTTCTTCTCGATCTTCTTGGCAACCTATATCTTCTTTAATTTACACACTTTGATTCTGCATGACATTCCTCCTCTTGAGTCTTCCATCAAAGATAGGTTTCGTCGCAATTATCTTACCTCTGTCTTAACCGCAGACATACCTTGTCCCATTGCGCAAAGTACCAAACATGCTTCTCATCTCTCCCTCTCTTGGAAAAAATGTACAAGTCTCCGTCGCTTATGGACTAAATACACCGTTGACACTCCTACGTCTCTTGGGAGATCTTCACCCCCTTTGTAAACTCTCTTTTGGTGCCGAATTAGCTACATTCATAAGTATCAGCAATACACTTGGGGAATACATTGATTGATCCAAACCACCAGAGGGGCTCTTCTCGCATGCAAGTATATACGTAGAGGTAGATCTGGATAAGGGTATTTCAACAACAATAACCTTAAATCTGGATAGTCAGACCCATATTTAGGAGGTTGAATATTAATAACTTCCTTTTAAATGAAAAGTTTTTCATGAATATATCCACTTTGCGAGAAGCTGTAAAATGAAGGAGGAGGAGCAATAAAAATGAGGGAATGAAGGAGAACAATGGAAATAACAAAAGAGGAGAACAATCCATCTAAACAAGAAAACAATCTTCGAAAGTAGCCATATCATAATAGGAATAAAGGGAAAGGATGAAATTTCCCTAAGTGATACATTCTGAGAGGAGGGGGAGGATCTAGTAAGGCCAAAATGAGAAAAATAACAACTTCTAGGCTCTCAATTCGGTGACTGAAGAAGGGGAAATTCGCAAAACCAATGTAAAAGAACATGTACAAAATTCGAGACCTGGGTATGAACGAGAGAAAAATGGTGAATATGTGCCACCATT
The DNA here is from genome assembly GCA_000404065.3 of Pinus taeda. NCBI lineage: Eukaryota > Viridiplantae > Streptophyta > Pinopsida > Pinales > Pinaceae > Pinus > Pinus taeda. The sequence goes on from APFE030801524.1 coordinate 83,564, forward strand.
AGAAAGTGATCCAATAACATAGTAGCAAACATTGGAATCTTCCTTGGAAAAGGAACAATTCATCTCCCCTAAAAGCTCCAAAATTTTGCATTTTTTTATGAGCTCAGCTGACGAGAAGTCAGAGATAAATAAGGGAAATTAATTAGAAAGGCTCCAACAGAAGGCTGGAAAGTAGACCAATAGAGAGGCAAGGATGAAAAAGTAGAGAAGAAGGGAACACAAGAAATATTAGATCCAAAACTAAAGGGGTATAGAAACATAAGAAAAGGATGCAACTCAACCCGTCGACAAGGAGCTACTCATACAACAAGTAGGTAATGAGGGCCCTCTCCTAAAATTACAGGGGATTGGAGTAAGCAAAAAGTATAGAGGAAGTGAAATGTTTGATAAAGGAAGAGAGACCATTAGTTCTCCTAATCCATGAAACAAAAATGGGGTATCAAGGGGTCCTAGGTAATTAGCACAAGATTTGGAATGGTAATGGGATTTTTCCCATTAGTGCAATATGAGCTTCAAGTAGGATATCCACCATGTGGTCTCAATCTTTGCTCAAACGGAAATATATTCTCGCATCCTTACAGGTTTGTTTTTCTCTAGCTGAGTTAGACCTCAGAGGAGGCTTTGCAGCCTTCCAGACCCACTAGTGAGGTTTCTTAGATGGAATTATAACATCCATGTCGGTTCTAGTTACTCCTCTCGCCACCGTGCACACCAGAGAGCGGTCTCTTCGAATCTCAAATGTCACCATCTATACGTTGGGCCCCTGTTTCTCTTTCCACTTTGCTAATAACTGTATAAAATCCTTTGTAGCATGGTCTAGCTACTTGCAGTATGTTACACAGTAATTTGTCACCGTTTGTCACCGTCCCTGTTACCCCTCTCCTGCACCTTGGAGGACTCATTCTGGGACTTGTGAGAAGTGACAAGACTTGAAACCACTTGCATCATTCCCCTCTGAATATGAGCTTCACATGCCCTGAATACATCTCCTGCAGCTTGCCCATAAAAATAGCCCTTTTTACATTAGCGCGGTTTCACTGTGTTCTTCCCGGTCCAATGGGGAAAATCCTACAAAGAGGGTGCGCTATTAGCACTCTGTCCCAGAGTCGCAATCGCGCCAACCTATTTGGGCAAAGTTTTTAACCAATCAACCTTCGAAAGTTCTCTCCAACTAATTCACCAACTGAATCTATGTTAAGTGAGGATGGTTTGGCTTCGAATCTCCTTGAATGGGAAGTAGTTTGCCACCCTTCCGTGGAAGTTTCCAAGTGATGAAGCCAAATCCATGATTGTTGTGATTGATCTTATCTCTTCCTTTTTCATCTATAAAAGCTTGTCTCCATGCCTTGAGCAAGCTAGTAGTAGTAGTGGTAGTGGTAATTATACTGGTGCTGAAAGGAAGATATCAAGAGATTAGAGTTGCAAGAGCCTTCTTTGTGTCCATAAGGCTTAACCTAAGTAAGGAGATCTTGTCACCAAAGAGAGAGAGGCTTGTCCCTCATCCCTTCAAGCTTTGCAAGACTTGTGTAGCTGAGCACCCAGCCAAAGGAGGACTTGACGTCAAGACGCTGGTTGTATTCTCCTTTGTTGATTATTAATAATAGATGACTATCATTATGGTTCCGCTCTCATGGTTGTAATGATTGATGTTGAGTTATGTCCTTCCTGACTGATGTATAATTGCATTTATTAGATTTCACGCTTGTGTTTGTGTTGTTCTCTTTGTGTGCAGGTGTCCATTCACGAAGATAATGGAGGATTGTGACCGGCCAAAGCAAAGGAACGCGGGCGACGTCTCTTCTACGAACGAAAGCGTTGGAATCCAAGTAGGTCTTCGTCACCTACCTTTTATTTGCAATTAGGGACTTGCGTGATAGCATTGTTTGATTGTTGCTAGACCCGTTCTGGGCTAGTAGGGATTGCCTCTATCCGTAGAGGGGATTTACCTCTCCAACAATTTGGCGACTCCGCTGGGGAGTTTAGCTTGTTGTTTAATTTTTAAACTTAGACGGAGTCTGAAGCACGACCAGATAGCCTTCGAAACATTATTGCTTTGCATTAGTGAAGTAGATCAAAGCCGCTTCAGTCAATCTCTGGTTTGGTTTATGGACTGAACAATTTGGAGTTTGTCTTGCCTCTTTGGTTTTCTCTTATTTGCTTGCTTGGATAGCTTTTTGGATTGAATTTCTTGCTGCCTCTTGCTTCCTGGCTTACCTAGATACTGTAAACCAAGCTTTGGACCGCTTATTTTTCTTTTTGACTTGGCAAAATTTATTAGCGTGGTTTTTTCTTTGACAGTCGCGCTAGTGGCCCTTGTTGCTAACTGACAACCCGCGCCAATCCCTTTATAGCGCGAGTTACAGCCTGACAGTCGCGCCAGGCCTGTTAACCTTTCCAGTTCGCTTGTTTGCCAGCCTTCTGAGCTTGGATTTGTATCTTGCCACATCTTTTTCAATTGCTGGAGTGTGTTGGAGTCTTGTTTGACTGGTTTTGAGTCTCTCTTTTGGGAAATTCTTAATTTGATTTCCTTTGATCATTAATCGCCTTTGAGTGTTTTTATTTTTTGATCTTTGGAACTCTCACCCAATTTTCTTGATTTGCACTTGATTGGTTCTTAGATTACATTAGAATCATCTAGTGTTTGAGAATTCTTTTGCATAGATCACACTTGCATAATTAGAATTCTCATTTGTGCATAGATTACATTTGCATACTTTTCAAGTGAATTGTGCATAGATTACCTTTACCCTTCGGGTGTTTGCTGTTTTCTATCGATTTCACATTTCTAGCCCTAGGGCATCTAATGGCTTTGTGTATCGAGCCTCCCTTAGGAGTTTTGGTCTTCTATTGGTCCAGTCAACTTTCTGATTGCTCCCTCGCACTCATTTAGTGGTTGTTAATCGTTTCATTGCGTTATTCGGGTGACTTGATCCATTTCCACTTGAATTCCACTTTGTCTCGCTTTGAGCCTAGATTACACGGCTCATTTGTGTCTTTGGGACTTTTCTCGTTTTTGAGGGGTTGCTTTGTGATTTTAGGGAACTGAATGTGATTGAATGGAATTTGTTTGTTGTCATTTCTAAAAGTTGTTTAGTGCATTTTGCCATCATCAAAAAGAAAAATCTCTTTTGCTTTGTATTAGTTAATGAGAATTAGAAGCTTTTCGTTTTGATTAGTGATTAGTGATCTTAAAGAAAAGTTTGTTAATTTCCATTAGCTGCATTAGGGAAGTTCTTTGTTGTTTTGTGATCATTTCGTTTGCATGAAAGCTCTTCAACTCTCTCGTAGTTAGCATTCATCGAATGGAATGACATGTTTTGGCATATAGATTGCATTTAGGGATTTTGAGAGATTACATACGGTAAGACCCGAAACCGAAACTTAATTGAAGATCAACCATAAATAAAACTGAATAAACTTAAAAACGCATTGGAACATAACGCTCACATTCTAGAGGTCTAGGCTAGAGACGTGCTCCGGCGTCGTTAAACCTAGTTACTTTTGTTATCGCATTAAGGTTGGGTGATTCCTCCTTGTGTGATTCAATTGTGGTCTAGTACGGACTTGTGCTCCCATGTAACGTCGCGTATATATGGGGAGACTCCACTAGGTTATCATCCTTAATCCATAGGAAGCCGTGTCTGCCGCCTTGCAGCCCGTAACGCACCAAACACAACATTCGGGAAGATTGACTGCCGTACGGAAAGTCCTTGGCTTTCATATGATCGCTGAGGTGTATATGCAGTTTTACGCATTGTCTGGTAAACTGTTTGCCTAGTTCTCCAGAGTAGTCACTTTTGATCCTTTTCGGACTCCTTAAAAGAAAAGGCTCACTTGAGCAGTTTGTCACTTCGGGCTCACAAAACATTCGAAGGCGACTAGAGTCACCTTTTTGTCCTTTTCTCGACTCTTAAAAAATGAAAAGGTCAAGTTCAGTTCCTTTGTCCTAAAATTTATTCGGCCACGTTCACATTTACCCGGTTAGGTCTTGTTCACGTTAGCTTGAGTAGGTTTCTTTTTTGTTCTCGATGGCAACTTTTTCGGGGTTCACCAACCCAAGTTCCCCCCCTAACGGGAATCCTGGTCATTTCCCTCCTCTCGGGAATGTTGGTGCTCCTTACATAGCAACGTTGTCCCTCCCAGGGTTAACTGTTGGGTTGCTTGTTTGGTTGTTCTCAACCTCTCTGGTCCCTGCCGTCTCAACTACTGATCAGTCAGTCCCTCCACCTGAACAACCTCATGTTGATTCTAAGGTGGACCTCTCCCCTTCTACGCCCACTTCTACGTCCTCATCTTCTACTTCGCCTGGTGAAAGTCTCGATTCGAGTAACCAGGTGGCTAAGAAGAAAAAGAAGAAGACAAAGAAGAAGAAGGGCTCTCAAAGGAGAGGCTAAAAGCGCAACTACCCCCTCGAGTACACCTAAAGACGGGCCACCTTCTGCTCCTTCGCGGAAGGTCAAGTTTCCTTGTAGATTGTGCAAGGATGACCACCTTCTTCGCGATTGTCCTGGCAATTCCCAGGGTCTTAGAAGTATGGTCCCGCGATCCGGCCCCCCCTCATCGCCCTCTGAATCTCACGGCGATGCTAACCCTATCAGTTGGGAAATAGTAAAGGAAAGGGAAGAATTCGAATCCCTTGCAGACTTTGTGAAGGCAATCATCCCCTTCACCTTTGTCCGCTCATGGATAAAGCCTTCGACGTCTTGGAAAGTCTCACGGCTCCCTCACCCCAACTCCCTGTTGGATATCAACGTCTTTCTACAGCTGCAGATCGTCCCCCTCCTGACAATGAGATTGGTTCAAATTCCTCCCTTGTCCAGCCTCCTCTTCCTGAACCTAGCTCTGCCCAGCCTGTTCCAGACCCACTATCGGTCAGAAAGAGTGTCGACTCGAGTTTACTACCCGATCACTCTGTTTTGGAAGGGCGCAATTCCCATGTTCTTCTCATCTCCTCAGATTCCCCTGAGTCCAGAAATGACTCTCCTATCCCAGCTGCTCCCGAAAGTCCCTCTTCGGTTCCTATGGAGCATGGGGGCGATCATACGATTCCCCCACCAAGTAGTTTGGCCATCTCCTTTGATTGGAGTCACCTAACCACTTTCCGCCTTCCATCCCATGTGCCTTTCCAGATTACTGTACTTGCCTGTGATAAGGCAGTACCTGGCACTGTTCTGGATGAAGGTGCATCAGTCAGTCTTACGTTGTACACTACTTGGCAAGCTTTAGGTTCCCCGCAGCTCGGGCCGGTCACGCAGAATTGTTGGCTTTTGACGGAGGAGCCTGTCCATCTCTAGGAGTCCTCCCGAAGTTCCCTATTACTTTGGGAGGTAAAACCGTCTATATCGACGTGTTGGTTACCCAAGGTGTTTTAGATTTCAGTCTTCTCCTTGGTCGCGACTATGTTTATGCTATGGGGGGCCTTGTCTCTTCGCTTTTCCGTGTGGTTTTCTTTCCACACGATGGAAGAATGGTGACTATCGATCAATTGTCATTCGTTAGTCCCCCGATGCCTCCTGCGCAGTTGTCGTCCCCTCCTATTTTTTATCCACCAGTTGTATCTACCCCCCCGCAAATCAACTACGTGGAAACTTATCCCGTGCCTATATCCAATGATGCTGCCGTCGTGCATAGTGTCCTGGGGGCATTGGGCCCTGACTTCCAAGATGTGGTCCTTCCACCGGGCATGACACTCTTGGAAGCAGCAAATTCCTGTTCATTATGATGAAGTTCCGTCAGAGCATAGTTCACTTTCCTATGTCAAGCGCCTATAAAAATGAAACTAGGTCTGGTCGAAGCATAGTTCCTTGTCTTGAGTCAAGCTCGTTAAAAAATGAATCACGAATTTTTGAGCATAGTTCCTGATCTTGTGTCAAGCTCGTTAAAAAATGAAACAAGGGTTATGAGGATAGTTCTTTTACTGTGTCAACCTCACTAAAAAATGAAACAACTCCCTTTCCAAATCGAGTCTTTTGATTAGATCTTGTAAAATACAAGTCGAGTCTTCCTAAGATCTTGAAAGTGAACCTTCATTCCATCCACTTTGTTTAATGCAATGAAGCTTGGGGGGCATGTACCTTATTCTGCGTCATTATGCTGGGGGCATGCGAGCTTATAACAAGCATAGTTTTTCGTTTCAAGCTTGTGTAAACATGAAACC
>APFE030801538.1:3515-31465 GCA_000404065.3 Pinus taeda
GGGCAGACGAAGAAGAAGTGGCGAAGCTCTATCAAGAAGGAGAGGAAATCAAGCGCAAGACTAAGGTTGGTCTTCTTGTTTCTCCTCTTGTCTATTTTCATAAAAGAAAATGAAAGTAAGCTTTACTTGTTTGTTTCTAAGATAGCCACCCATCTTAGTGGGAATAGCAGCATCCGAGTGGACATTATTCCCGGTAACAAGGTGGAGGTGTGAGCCTCTAGATTCTCTTATTGATTAATACAGGCATCTTATCATTCTATTTAATGGTTGAGAAAATGTTCATATGTGTATATGTGTGTATTATTGTAAATATTGTATCGAGCTGGATTTATAAAGCTCCATTGACAATATGTTTATTTTTGGGTTGAAGAAAATGTATATGTGTATATATGTTTAATGTAAATATTGTAATGAGTTGTGTTATAAAGCTCTAGTAAACTGTATTTTTGTCATATTTCAGCAATGGTCATTATAAATACTACAACGAGTGGTATTATAAAGCTCCATTGGAGGTATGTTTTGTTTTTGACGGTCTTGTGGTTATAGGTGTTGTGAACATTGAGGAAGGTGTTCTCCCAAGGGGGAGGGTTCTGGAAAAGCCTTGGTTAAAAATCCATTTAAAAATATATAAGGCAACATTGATGGGATATGTATTCCAAGCTGAATGGCGGGGGAAGCATCCTAATGGGTATTCATTTGGTTTATTATGGATTAGAAATTTGGTAAAGGCAATGGCTAAGGCTTTGGAAAGGAAAAATGGCATTTTTAGCAAATTTATTTATGAAAATAATGGAAATTAGGAGAAAATGAAGGTGAAAAGTCACAGGTTTCATGTGAGGAAGAAAACGAAGGAAAATAAAAAAAATTAAGAAAATATAGGCCTCATTAATAGAAAAGATTATGAGGATCAGTTAGCAAGCTCTTGGTCAGTGTAACCTTTGGTCAGTTCAGAGTTGGATCTCTCTCATTATTCTCTCTTTCTCTCATAGTCTTAGTTGGAGCACTCTCGATGGGTGTGGCATACTTGGATTCTTGGAGAAAGAAGGAAATGAAAAAGCAGGAAAGCACAAGAAGGCATTAGGATCAACAGTTACATCAAATTTGTTGGCAGGTACCAAGTTGCATGTCTGATTTATTCACGAGCTTTGGCATGCATGGCATGTGCATGTGGATTCTTGGTCATAATCTATCATCCACATGGAGGATTTCTTGGATTGACAGTGGATTGCCTAGACTTTCTATTTCCTACATTGCTATGGAGTTTGTGGGTTTATTTCCTTCTTGTGTTTTTCATTGGTTGTCATGCTTCCTTAGCTTGGGTGAGTTACTAGTTTGTGGAGTCTTAGTTGGACAAATTCTCTAGAGCCCTGTAACAACATGGGTTGAGTTACTAGTCCCATAGCCTTGGTTGGAAAAATGCTCTGGAGCCCTTAGTGGGTTGACTTAATAGTCCTAGAGCCTTGGTTGGAAAAACACTCCAGAGCCTGGACCAATTTGTGGGTTGAGTTACTAGTCCTAGTGCCTCAGTTAGAAAAAAAACTCAGGAGCTTTCAATGGATGGGAAAGACCAATCTGATGATGGTTTTTTTATGCCTGATCATGAGGTGGATTCATTTTTTGATGGGTTGAGGTGGATGGCCTCTAGAAGCCCTAGATGAGTTTTAATTGATGTGTTCTATGAGATCCCACAGGTGGATGGCCTCTAGAAGCCCTAGATGAGTTTTGATTGATGTGTTCTATGAGATTCCTGATCATGAGATGTGGAACATGGCATGTGGGTGATGGTTGAAGAGAGATTTGGCTCAGCCATTATACAGTCGGGTGGAACGTGCATGTCCCATCCCCTATTTTGATTTTTCATAATTAATTAAAGGTCATTTCTCCTTGTATTTATATGAGTATTATACTGAATTATATGTGGTTTATATGGCTTTGATTTCATGGGTATTTTTTGTCCCTATTATGCTGGTTATGCATGGGTTTTATGACAGCAATTATGTATAGCTCTCATCATATTTTTACTTTTTTATAAATGAACATTGTATCTATGGTCTAGGATGGAACGAAATTTAATGTGTTGAGGCATCAATGCTTCATGGAAAATTTATATAAGTTTGAGACCCTTATGCTCAAATATGTTATTTACACCTGCATATTACATATTTGTGATGTGTTTGAAAAAATTCTTGTCATGGCTAGTAGGGGTCTAGTCAAGGTCTTGAACAAATATTTTCCTTAGTACTATAATTTCCATGCTATGTTACTATTTTGATGAGATGGTTCAATTCTAGGTAGTAATCTGGGCACTAGGCCTGAAAAAGTGGCTCAAATCTTGGGGACGCTGGCATATCATTGACTAAATGAGTCTCTCAATGCTGGAAGGCAAGCCTGTGAGAGCGAATCTGGGTTTCTAGTCATTGTCATTCCTATAGCATGAGAGCGACTGAGGCTTAAGTTGTCCAAAATTTCATTGGGACCCAAGAGAAAGTTGTCTAAAGTGTTGGATTTGTTCTTGCGGGTCCTAAAGCTAATGTTGAATGGTTGTGAGGTATGTTTCCATCTATTCCACTTCGTTAATGTGACTTAGGAGGTTGAATGGTATCATAGTGGCCTATCATTGTGTGTTTACCCCAACCAACTGGTTTCTTAGGTAGATGTGGGAGGATGGTGTTATATAAATCCCTTGTATCAGTGGGAGGCTACGAAAAACATGATTACAAAGTCTATGTGAATCATGGGGAAGATTGAAAATCCACTCAAAAACACCATAGTTCTGATACTAACGAAAACTATTCTTGACGTCATGGAATTGTAGCTTTATATCAGGAGTTACACAGATCCAATGTGTGATAGGGAAGAAAAGCATGTAGTACTTATTATTTACATTTATGAATCTTGGGAAATAGGTTATTATGTTGAAAATTTATATTATTACCCAAACTGAGGTTGTTAGCTCTAGGCCTAGCCCAATTTCTAGATCTAGAACGCTCTTTTCTTTTGCATAGAGGCATGTTTTTCAAGATGCAAGTTTATATCCCCTGATCGGGGTGCAAGTTAGACAAAATTTCCATTATGATTTATTAATGAAGATGGCCATGGGGTACAAACCCACCATCCTCCACATGCCTAAGGTATTTAGTGTGATGGCTTCGTGCATGCATAGCGTTAATACTCACCCAGGAGGTGGAAGAGGTATTGAGTTTTGGTTCTGGCATTTGGTTAGGTGCTCTAAGAGAGAAGTTGGTAAGTTTCATGTTAATGGTAGAAGAGTGTGGAAGGGTGGTGCCAAGCTATATGGAACGATGCAAATTCAAAAGAGGTGACGGGCTAGTCTTCTCACTGTGAGGGTAAACTAGCATTTGATTTTCTGTTCCTTTCTCTCATCCATGAAAAGGCTTATCTGTTTAATGAAATTGGGACTGTATGGTTATAAATCTATGAGGTTTGTGAGAAAGAGAGGCACTGTGCATCTGCATTCATGCGTTTTCCTGCTGCAATAGTTCTAATATCCCGGCATGGTCTATGTGTCTGTTCTGTTTGGGATTATCTTATCCAGGATGGGATTATATGATGTTTATGTATCCATGGTAAGCCCTTGGGACTTCCTTCTAGCTTGGCCCAACATTTCTGGGACTTGGGGATGTGTATTTTACATTTTCATTCTTGGGTTTTGTCTTACTGAATCTTTTGGGGATGGGTCAAGGCTTTTTCTCTGTTTGTTTTGGAGCCGAATTATTTTTTATAGAGCCTAAATTTTTCATGGTCTCTGCCCCTATGGGAGTCTTCTTAGGCATATATTTGTGTCTCTACAATGGTTCGGGTCCTGGGTTTGTTCTTATGGCATAAGCTTTGGTGTTTTCTGACTGTTATGTTAACGGGCTCTAGGTTGTGACGGTTGTATCTCTTTTTGGATCGGTCGGCAAGGAAGTTATAAAATGGAAGAGAAGGGAGGAAGTCCCTCAGGCTCTTTATTGTAAATTATTGTTTCATGCTTCTCCCTTGGAAGGTGTGCGAGGCGGTAATGGCACTTGCAAGCTGGAAAATTCTAGGCTTGGGCTACTACCTGTACAAGTAATTTGGCTTACCATTTGATCCACTGAAAATTGTAATCACGCAACAATGGCTTAGACAATGACTGCAATGGTACGAAGCCCAACTCTGAGTGTCCAAGGTAGAAGAACTAGAGGGTCTGTGATGGCAGGGCAACCCAACTTCTCTAGGGCAAAATCGAGGGATTGAAAACCAGTGACCAACATCATAAATGATGTGGCTACAACTTATCATGAAGGAATGAGTGAGGAAATCTAATAGTTAATTGAGGAATGGGAAGCTGACTTGAACTTTTAGGCTGGTTTGATGGAAATTGAGGTGGAAGACTAGCGGGCTATGGTGTTATATCTAGGGCACACCTGTGGTCCATTACTCAGTTCAAATAGACCTTGTTCTTATATCGGTCCATGAAGAGTACCTTGGGAAAGGATTTGGAGCAGGTCTATGTGGGCATGGAAACAATAGTGGAGGACTTTCCTAACTATAAATAGGAATTTCAGAAGCTCCAGTTTTAGATGTTAAGGTAGGATGGTCACTTTTGACGAATACAAGAACACCTCCCTTGCATTCTCTCATAGACAGAGCTCTCGGGTTCCAATGCTAAGGACCTGGCTCTAGTGGAGTCTGTGTCTGTTGAGGGAGCAGAGTAAATTGCTAGCTGGTCTCTTAATTTCCTTTTTCTTTTTTGTATGTGGAAAGCTTTTAATTTTCCGAATAGTGATCATTTTGTTTTTACGTAGATAGTATTTAGGCAAGGCAAAGACATTTTGGCCTATCTAGCTTGGTTAGAAAGACTTATTCTTTTATGTTATTAGATGGCATATCATGTTATTAGGTGGCCAATAGACTTGGTTTCCCTCAAGGAATGTTGAGGTCACCTAAATATTTGTTATCTCGATGTAACTTGATTTTATATTAATGAAAATGGAAGGACCTACCAAGATTACAAAAAAAAAAGATGCAAATCTATATCAGGAGGAGAGTTAGCAATTTTTTGTAAAACGCCCATAGGGGAAATCAATCCTCTTAGGGTTTTAGGAATAATATCTAGTGAAAAATATGAAAGAGAAGTTCCAGAATCACTTCGGTATTATGTCAAGACTATAGAACATGATTTATTAAGGAATATCATTACAAGATGGATTCAACTAAAAGACTATGGGATTGATCCTAACTCTAAAATTATCATAAAATTGAGGTTATGGGATGGTGTTTCAGGACAAAGTAATCCATTTGGATCATTTTTGTCTGTTAGAAACCCAAAGGGTTCAGTTTTGTTCAAGGATGGCATAAAAGCGAAAGTTACTACAATAGAAGGATAGTCCCCAAGTTCGTCATCATTAGGTCCTTTCCTCGTTAAACAAATGGAAAAAGAACTAGATATGTCATTAATTTTTTTTGAAGTAAGTGGCCTTTTCATATTCCTCCAAGCTAGAGCTCTTATTTGAAGATTTAATGGGTTTTTTCCCAAGTTCAAATATCTATCTCAGTGGATCTTCTCAAATTGGAAAAATAAAAGTGATATTTACCTCCGTTAGTAAGAGTTTTTATGTGGTACAATATGACAATCAAGAAGATCTAGATTTTGTTTTAAAAGAGAGACCATGGTTTTGGGGAAGGGCAAGCCTGTTCATAGCTCCATGGTTTCTAGAATTTGATTCTAAAACAATGGTGTTTATGAATATGTCACTATGGGTGAAAATTCAGAACCTCCCTCTCCCTTTCTGGCATCACCAAGTTTTAGAAGATATCAGAAACACATTGGGGAGGTTTCTGAAGATAGACAATAAAAAAATGGAAAAATGATGATTTACATTTTCCAGCATATGCATGGAAATAGATCTTAGTAAAGGTCTACAAGATCACAATCATCTCGTTCAAAAATATTTTAAGTGCACCCAATTTTTAGACTTTGAAAATATGGCTATCAAGTGTCATATTTGTCTCCAAAGAGGGAATTTGCAGAATAAATGTCCACAAGAAAAAAAATGACAAAGGAAAGATCCCCAAAGTCAAAATGGTAGCAGTTTCTAGATAGGTTTCTTAAAATTGATGAAAAGGAACATATGGATGATATTCATTAAATAGAGGAAAAGAAAAATCAACAAGCTTCCCAATTGGAGGGGGATGAAAAGAAGAATAATAAATTAGAAGGACGAACCAAGAAAGGAAATTAGTTAGCAGTGATCTAGGTGTACAAGCCCAAATAAACTCCATAATGAAAGAGAAAAATGAAACAACATCATATTACTGATAACATTACTTATTTATACATGTGCAATCTAGGTATGAGAAAGTTGTGTCTCGATAACGTATTAACTGTAAAAATGGAATGTAAAATTGATTACATATTGTACAATAACAATCCTGAAGGATTAGTTAACATTCTCCCCTTAATCCAAAGGGACATCTAACATGTCAAGTAACATTATGAAATTTTCAATCTTTTCACATCCTAATGGCTTTGTAAATATGTATGTGATATGCTTTAAAGTAGGACAATGTGTCGGATTAATAACTTTGGCCTCTACATAATGTCAAATCAAGTGATATTTGGTGTTAATATGCTTTCTTCAATAATGAAACCTGGGATTCTTGGCTAGCTGAACTGCAGAAGAGTTGTCAATGAGAAGTGGAGTTGAAGCCTTTTGTTTCTCCTGCAAATATTCAAGTATTTTGCAAAGCCAAATGAAATTGATGCAACATATTCTTCTTCAGTGGTAGAATCAACGATAATGGATTTCCTGTGTGATCTCTAACTAATGGTTGTTGATCTAAGACTCGTCAAATAACTAGAAGTAGAGACTCCATTCTCGTCATCTCCATCAAAATCAAAATCTCAATAGTCAATGAGATGGAAATCTACAAATTTGGAATATTTGATGCCATATGTTCGAGTTTCTTTCAAATACTGAACACTCACTTTCTTTCATTCCAATGGCCTTCACACAACTGATGCATGAACCTGGAAAGTATCCATACAAGACAAGTTATGTCAGGTTGAGTAGTAGTTAGCAAATTCAAACTTCCAACAAGTTTCATGTGCTTTGTTGGACCTTCAAACATACTTCCTTCAGTGGATGTAAGCTTCAAATTCTACTCCATAGGAGTAGGGAGAGGATTACAATACTGCATCCCAAATATGTCCAATAAATGTCCAGTATATTTTTTTGAGAAATAAAAATGTGTTTGGGTTTCTGATCAACTTCAATCCCTAAATAATAATGTAATAAACCCAAATATGTCATGTCAAAAAATTCAATAATTCTATTTTAACAGACGTTATATAGCCATCATTGTTTCATGTGATCATCAAATCATCTACATAAACAACCAAATATACAATCGACTTTCCAATTTTCTTAACAAATGGAGTTGCGTCATCTAGATCAAATAACATATAATTCAACTTGAGAAGGTGTTCAGTTAGTTTTTCATACCATTCATGAGATGCTTGTTTCAATCCTTACAAAGCTTTCACCAACTTACATAATCTTTTTTATTTTCCTTTGAAAACAAAACCTTCTCGATGAAACATATAAACATCCTCCTTCAAATAGCCATTCAAAAAGGTTGTTTTAACATCCATATGGTGTATCTTCTAGATATTTTGAGCTACAAGAAAAAACATATTTCTAATTGTGCCCCATTTTGTTGTAGGAGTAAATGTCTCTATGTAGTCAACACCTTCCTTCTGAATGTAGCCTTTTGCTACAAGCCTTGCCTTGTATTTATCAAGTGAACCATCTACTTTGTATTTGATCTTACAGACCCATTTACAACCAATGGGTTTGATGCCTGCAGGAGGATCCACTAACCTCCAAGTTCCATTCTAAATAAGTGCATCATATTCCTTTTTCATTGCATCCTTCCATTCATTACAATTAGCAACTTCTTCAAAACAACTAGGTTCACTAATTGTACAATGATCGAATTCAAAATCATGAGAAACATTACCCAAATCACATTTAGAAGACTTTCCTATTTCAAAATCATCATACTTGCTTGGAACTTTTCAAGCACGTGTAGATCTTTGTAAAGATTGTTGAAGTGATTGTGATGGTTATTCATCCTAAAGTACAGGTTTTTCAGGAACACTTTCTGACCCTACAAAAACAACACTATCCTCCAATTTTTCTTCAACGGAAACATCCTCATGAGGCAAAGATGGAAAAACCACAAACATATCTCGAATGGGAACTCCCCCTTCAGCGTGTGGAACATAATTATCATATTCAAAATAGAACTTCTTAGATACAAATTTATGCAAATGAGCCAATTTCCTATCAACAATGGAAATATCTTTATCTCATTCAAGGAAAATAACATCTCTGGAAAAAATGAACTTTTTACTTTCTTCATCATACATCCTGAATGTTTTGGAAGTATTAGAATAACCCAAAAATATACATTTTTGACTTCGTGTTCCTAATTTATTTCATTTCTGCTTAGAAATCATAGCATAACGTTTTGGTCCAAAGAATCTAAAATTTTAAATAGTTGGGAGTCAATCATACCAAAGTTCATAAGGAGTTATGTTGTTAATAATAGAAGAAGGACAACAATTTCTAATATAACTTGCACAAAGAATTTCTTCTCCTCAAAACATTAACTTCACATTCTTAAAGAACATCATAGAGCTAATCATATTAAATAAAGTTATATTCATACGTTCTGCAATGTCATTCTATTGTGGAAATAAGGTATAGTAGTTTTATGTTTGATTCCATTGTCCTTCAAATATTTTTCAAATTCATGAGATGTATACTTGTCATCGTTATCAGTTCTGAGAATGCCTATATTCTATTGAGTTTCATTTTTAATAATCAAATGAAAAGTTTTTAAAACTTCAAACACTTATGACTTATCATTTAACAAATAAACCCAACACATTCTCGAGTAATCATCAATATATGTCAGTACATATTTATTTCCATTTGCAGTTGCAACAGGCATAAATCTTGTTGTAGCTGCTACAATAGCACCCAAAATTTTGGGCATATTTAAAATTTTGGGTCCCCCTCCACTCACTCAGCCCATGAGGGTTTCAACTAATTACTCTCCTCACTACTCTTCTTGTCAAACCCTTTTGATGTACCCACTCACACGTTGCATATTGCATTGACATGTCATGTTTTATCTTGTTTTAGCAAGGAAGGAGATTGTTGTATTATTGGGCATGGCGTCACCACATTACATCAGGGTTTACAAAGTCATTATCTCCCCAACACATCATTGAAATGCTAGATGGTCAGAATGAAAGTCACCTTCATGTTTTGACCTCGCCCATTTGCCCCCATGTGTGCTCTCTCATTAGCACCACATTGCACTAGCTTTGCGTCAACAAGAAACAACCTTACCTTATATTTAACCTCACCCTATAGAATGCATACTCACAAATGATTCTAAGAATTTGTGCTATAACTACATCATCAGAATGGGAAACACATAAAGAAATTTTTCTTACAATTAGCGGTCCCATTAAAACATCCATGTTTCAGATTGATCTCCAAATTGAAGCATGATTTACTCAACCATACAATTTATAATACCTTAATTTGGAATAATTGTGATTCATGTTCCTTTAGTGAATTATTTCCATTATTTGTTTGAGTTCCATGCTTTCACATACAAAATATAGACATGTGTGTATCATTTTGGTAAACTAATTGGTTTTGTTTCATCTTCTCCTCAGGAGATCAAGGGAAGGTGGTTTGGATACATATCAAATGAGGCAATGCTTATATTAAATTAATGCCTTGATGTGACATCACTTAGATGAAGGGAAGAGGGAAGTTTAAATTATTTCACATGAATGTGTACTCTTTTGAAAGCATGCAAAGTCAATGCATACACCAATTAAAATGGACAAGGCATGCTCTTGAGCATTTGAATGAAATAAAATAGGCATGCATAATGGATATTAAAATTAAGGGGAGATGGTATGTGCTTTGGTGAAAGAAAGAAGAATTTTCTATGTTATACACAAAGGGAATTATTAATATCTACATCATACAAGCGATGGATTGTGGCCACAAGAGGGACAAAGCACATTCTTTATGAATGGCATGGGCAAATGAAAGCACACATTGAACAAAATCAAAAGATTAGATATACCATATGTGTGATGGCTATAAAGTAAAATAAATAACCTTTTAATAAGTGACCCTAATGTTGTCCATTTTAGATGTGTTGGAACTTATGAGCATAAAGCAAAATTATTCAAGCATATGTCCAAATGAGCACAAAATAATGCTACTTTTTAAGCAGTTGCAGTATGGAAACATTATATTTTATCATGTAGGTAGTCGCATTATGGAGATATGGGAAATTTATAAGTTTGGTAAGAATGACCCATTAAATACTCAATTCAGAAGCCTTTTTGATGTGCCTACGTGGGCATCATAAGGTGACAGTCATAGGATAAGTTGTAAAGCATAGGTGGTGTTGTGAAAATCCAACACAATGGATGCTCATAATACAACGTTAGAGGATGTTTTGATAGAAGAATTACATTGAAATAGTGTGTATTGAATATGTGAGTGACTAAAATCGAGGCAACCTTATGACAAACTAATGTTGAAACATGCCGAGAAGAGACATGAGAAGAAAATAAGAAGGTTAATGCATTATCCCGTTCATTGATTTATTCTGGACACCAAATGACATGATCACCTTCGCATGCCACTAAGAATATGCATATGAGGGTGCCTTCCAAACTGTTGAGTGCAACCGCCAACGTCCAGAAAGTCGATGTCGACAATTGCATGTTCCTCAGATATTACTACCGGATTGATGATAATATACTCAAAGTGGGTTACATTTTCGATTTGTTTCAAAAAATTGTTTCGTGTGGAGGTTATTACATGGAAAAATTTGGCCAGCAATTGCAATTTCAAAGTTGTCTAAATTGCAAAGTGACATAGGTAATATAATCTTCAACGCCATGTTGAGATGCACAATACAGGGTTCTTTTAGCTCACAAATATCGGAATTTCAATGTTATTATCTTTATTTATGCCACAAAAGGATCCATTTTGTTTGCCCAGATCACAATTAAAAGGCTTAAAAAGTTTCGTAGGTATCATCTATCTAAAATTGCGATTGGCACTACATTGCTAAGCTACGAATTAGATGGTGCAACTACTAACGCCTAGAAATGCGATGTGCATTGAAGCTCAATTTGTGATGAATAAGGACGCAGAGGACATGACCCATGATGACCATCGTTGTGTTGAACTCCAAGGCTTCTTATGGTCTTACATCATCCAATATACCAAAGATCAAATCGATTTATCTGTATTAGAGTTATGTAGTGTGACTGGGCAATGTCACAGATCCCACTCCTAGCCCACAACAATCTCTAGTTAAATGTGACCTATCCAGAATTGTTATTACACGGCCCACACAAGTTTCAAATTCGCAACCTCTTCCACTGGTCGCCAAGTCATAGCGCAGAGCCTCAGCTATACACCCCGAAATGAGACCCTTCGTTGAATGTGATTTTGTGACTAATCGCATCCCTTCTTTTCCTCGTTGCCAAATCACACTCCACAAGTAACGAAAATATGTGATCTTCACGTATTGTGACCATGCGTCCTCGGCCCAGGTCGTTGAGCCTCATAAATCACAACAATAATCCATTGGATCTCCGTTATGATGCTACCACACTACCCTCATACCATTGAAATGTGACTTCACTGCATGACACTGAAAATTATTGTGGTTCCTTCCTCTAGAAAAGCTTCATTGAAGCACACTTTCTAATGATGTCATGAGGGAAACTATTAAAGTATACAATGCTAAGGGAGCCAAGGACACCAACGTTAAACAGGAGGGGAAAGTTGCTGGAGCCTAAAACCAATCTTCTCAACAAATTTCTCATGATTACTTGTAATAAGTATTTAGTGGGATGTTGTATAAATGTATACAAGTCTATTTAGCCTGGGAGTTTCCTTGATTCAAAGAAGTTTGAGATTTATTTTCTCTTCCTCATACTCAGTAACAAAGGAGGGTAAGGAGAAGTTATAAGTATAGTCGCTTATTAGTTATTATTGTGTGTTTGAGGTCTTATATTTATTTGGATTTGTAATTGGAAAGTAATGGAGTTATCACAATCTATGGAAATGGTGTAATAACTGATCCAAACAAATCTTCATATGTTGTCAAGGTTGGTATGGCTTGGTCTGGCCCAAATGCTTAGACGGAGGGGATGATCATGGATGTGGTCAATATTAAACAAACTAAAATAATTGAAGAAGATGGGGATGTTGTTGTGATGGCATTGAAGCAGGTTCCTGCTGATATTGGATCTTAAGGAGGACTGGCACGGACGACTGATCCTGGGCTTATCAAGGAAATTAAATGTGATGTGACCATCCTTGTCATGGCCAAGGCTAGAACATGTCACTTTGTTGAAGCCCAAATTCTAGAGGCCATTGATATTGATTACATTTATGAGAGTGAACTACCCACTGTTGTAGATAACATGCACCACATCAACAAACATAATTTTTGTATACCTTTTATCTTTGGTTGTTGGAACCTTGGTGAGGCTCTAAGGAATATTGTTGAAGGAGTTGTTATGATGAGGACTAAAAGGAAAACTAGCACTATAATTATTTTGAACCAGTAAAACATGTAAGGTTTGTTTTGGGTGATATACGTAAGCTTCAAAGCTTGGATCATGATGAATTTGTTACCTTTGCTAAACAAATTTATGCTCCCTATGATCTGGGAAAGTTTTTTGTTGCAAATTTGCAATAGGAGGCATCACTACACCTGTTGATGATGCCTTCATGATGCAACTAGGTTGTGATTGCATTTTGTAGGTTTACGTTTTTTCAAAATTTGTGATCCAACTTATTGGGCCCGAGAAGTTATACATGTTATAACTCACTATAACGAATCCCACTTTCTATATGATATTCCAAAGCATCGTTCCACAATGCTCAATTTAGCACGCAATTGTTAGATGAAGAAATGTACAAAATTGAGTGAAGGAGTTCGAGAAAGTAGTCAAAGAAGGATTTGCAAAGGGACTAAATTGAAGCTTTTGGATACTTAAGAGGATTTATTGTCGAGGCCTAATGAACATCCATGCCCCACAATCAGTTAAACTACACAATAGTGGAGCTACATTCAACGCTCATTCCATAGTAGGCCCCATGTAAAAATCATTGATTGGAAAAGCGCAGGGAGACTATAAAAGCCACTCTCTGTGAAAACACAGTGGCACAAAAATTGACCATATAGCGGTCTAAATTAGTTCTTTATTAATTTCATTCTTTCAATTAGTTGATTGCGTTTCTAGTATCTTTAAAGTTATGTCTGACCAATGTTATACGCCTACAGGTAGAAATAAGGAAGCAAGATGTTGGATTGGGGTTTCTCATGAAGCTTGCATAATAGGGTTTCCTTCAACAAACAAGATGGTCCCTTACAAGTTCCAAGAACCTTTCAATAAAATCAAAGTTACATCTCCAGAAGATGGATGAATGCAGGTAAGGCATAGTGGCAAGAAAATAGGCATGTCCTAGGATCGAGCATTTGCATCATTGCAACATATGGGAAACAAGAATTCTAATGTTTCCAAGAACCCTCTACATCCTCCTCTTCTCTCTCCTTCATCGTAATGTAAATATCAGCCACCATAGTGTCAACAACTATGTTAGGATTAATTTGAGCATGTAACAATTGTCTGGATTGAGAAATAAGTGAGTAAGATCAAGACTCATTAGCGTAGATAAAAGGGCATGAGGGGAGGTCAAAGGTCACAGTAGGTGAATGGCCACCTCATCTTTGTAAATGTGCCCTCTTCCCTCTTTGGAATAAGTACTTTAACACTTGAGTTGAGGCTAGGATTAGCTAGCTAATTTATGCTTGAGAGCTAGAGAAGCTCGAATCTTGGGAGCTAGTAGAGTCGAGTTGCAATGAGGCTAGGGTTTTGTGTTGGGAAATGGTATGAGAAACCCATGTTCCATTATTGGGTTTTGACCAATTGCAATATATATACTTGAAGATATACCAACATTAATAAGATGTTATTCATTTTTGGCACATATTCTCGTGCTTACTGATGGTGGTTGTATTGGTTGTCTAGTATTTTCGTTGTATTTATATGTGTGCTTTCATATACACAATATGTTATCAACTCATTCATAGTTGTTGCATGTATGTTTTTCTTTCCAATCTGTGTTTACTTATTTCTTACCATGTCAGTGATCTATTGTGAATTATTTTGCAATTAACTTCTGACATATTCTTTTTTATGTATGCCTGATTGGGTTTTGGCTCACTGATCCCTCTCATGACATACATCTTCTTATTATTGTTGACACTTGTTTGTACCTCTTTTTGTATTTTGTCAATCTTGAGTTGATTTTCTTTCATTTTCTTGGCATTTCGTTCTTTTCTCCACTCTGACACCTTCTCATTTGATAACCAAGAGCATAAACATTCATGGTGGCAGTCGGCCCCACATACCAGATGTGGCTCCTATCCCAAACAATGTGAGGTATAATTGAGACTTCACATCAGGGAGACACCCTAGTTGTTAGCAATACATTTCGTCGCGTCAATAGACTCACAAAAATCTGAATGTATGAGACCTAATTTTCGTGAATATTTGAAAGAACTATGAAAATGTTTTTTACAATGTTTTCCCAAAATACAAGCATCACAAGGTGTAGCCTTTCTTGGAACTGTAGGAAGACCTTTAATATCTTGCTTTTCCATAATTTTGATGCTGCCATAATTGATGTGACCAAATCAAGCATGCCACAACAAGCTGGGAGATAAGATATCACTTTGCTATGCCAAAAAGGTAGAACTTTCATGAGAATTAGCAGATGAAGTACCATTTAACTTTAAAAGTGTACATTCTTCCACACTGGTCATAATAACTGCATGATAAGATGCTCTTCTTATCTCGATAATGCCAGCAAATATCTGAATATAATTCCCCTACTGCTGAATATGAATAAGAGACATCAAATTTTGCTGAAACTGTGGAATATAAAGTACACCCTGTAAAACATAATCTGCAAGATTCAGTATCTTCAAACAAGTAGACCCAATGCCAGATGGTTTAATTTGAGACTTGTCAGTGAACTAAATAACACCAACAATATTATCACTGAAATTTTCAAAAAAAATCTCCCCTAAATGTCATATGGCAAGTGGCTCCAGAATCCAAAATCCAACTATCTCGCCATGAAGAAAATGCAGTGTTGAAAACATCATTAATATTAAAATTACAGTGAGAACAATGTAATGTGCTCTCTAATGAATTTCCCTTATTTGGTGGTGGCTGATCTTTCTTTTCGTTCCAATGTTCTCTCCTTTCACTGACTTTCTCCCAAGGGATTTTACAGTTAGCAGGAGTATGACCAATTTTACCACATCTAAAACAATTGATAGTTGGTGTATCATTTAAATTCCTTTGTTGTCTATAATTTTGTTTTCAATCTCCCTTATTACTTTTGCCCCCTCTGCCTCTATAATTTCATCTACCATGGCCTCTATCAAATTTCAAATATATTCAAGAGTGTTCATTTCTACTTCAACCAAAAATGTCATTGTAAATGTATAAGTTTTATATTATTTTAAAAAGTTCAAATATATTCAAGAGTGTTCATTTCTACTTCAACTAAGTAACATATATATGTATATGTTTTATATTATTTACAGAGTTTAAACATATTCAACAACATTCATTAAACATATTCAACAACATTCATTAATACTGTCAAACTAGGCAATTATTTGGTGCAATTATATATAGTCATTGTTTATGTAATTTTGAATTTTTACAAATTATTCTAAATCATTTTAAAAAAGTTTTCAAGCAACTTGGTTAAACCTATTAATTATAATGTATTTTGAAGAAGCAATTTGAGGAGTTGACTAAAGAAGGACATTATAAATAGTAGAACAAGTTTGAACCTACTTTTAAATAGGAATTTGCAAGAAAAAATAAAATATAGGGCATGCATTTTGAAGAAATCTATTAACTTCTAACAAATAAGAAGAATAAAGCTCTCCCCAACTTATGCTAACAGCTAAAAGGCCCAAACCCCATTGTGTCTAGATTCAAGGAAAAATGTCTTCAACCCATCATAGCCTTGGTAACCACACATTTGATATTTCTATGACCAATCACAAAGTATATTTGCTTTCTAATCATACTAATAAATAGACTAATTGTATAAAATGCAACATCTATTAAGATTGTACCAACACTAAAACTACATAAAGCTCTCAAAATAAAAAAGAAGCCACAATTTCACCTAAACAAACAAGAAATGTTAGTTATTGTTTTATATAGAATACTAATAGCACAGGAGTGTAGAAATGTCATATGAGTCTCAATCTTTAAACTTTAAATTTTAAGTTGAAATGTATAAAATCAAGATTATATAGTATGAATGAAAATGCAAACTATTTTTTCTATTAAATTTAAAAACCTATTATAGATGAATCTATGCTTATTTAGAAGTCTAAACATTCTTAAAACAATTTATGGGAATCTCAAATAATAAATTTTTTTTATTATTATCTATATATATATTCAAATTTACATATCACAAATAAATTTATTTAATTTTTAAAATAGTTTGGGCATAGAATATGTTTTAAAAGTGCTTATGTTTGCTATGAGTCCGTTTTTCTAAGACGTGGGAAAATAGATTAAAGGCTAAGTGCTAGAAACATTTGATAAGCACACAACCAAAAATAATTAGTTTTCCTTACATAACAATGATAAAACAATATACATTTACATATAACAATCAGTAATAACAATGTCTTAATGTATGTAAAATATGTAAATTTCAAAACAGTTAATATTAACCATTAAATATATATAAAATGGGTAAATATCAGTCAAACTTATCTCCAGCGAAAACATTATAAAATTTCAAAATAGTTAATATTAACTATTAGATATATAAAAATGCGTAAATATCAGACAAAATAAATGTAATTCACTAGGTATTCACTACGTCACGAGGCACGACGAAGCAAGAGTACTTGGTTAAAATAAGTATTTATTTAATGACATTCACAAGAATAGAGCAATTGCAACCCTGGAAGTAGGGATGGGCGCAGAGGGTTTCGAGAGTCTCTCGGAGCTTCATTGACCTGTAAAATTATTGTCATATTTCCATTTAAACTTAAAAAATTTGCACACACATATACTGCTTTACTCTAAACATCGTACAACGGAACATTGCTTGTACTGTTCCCAATATCTATTATTAGGTGAAATTCTCTACTTCAGTTGATTTGCCCGAAAGAGGATGGCTACCAAATTCAATTAACCTGCATTGCTTGTGGACAATACGCGACATGAAAATCTCCAGCAACTGCCATCAACGATAGCAGTGAAACCATCCAATGTCTCATTTAAATTTTACTCAATTTTAGGAGAAATATGCCACTCTTACATTATATCACTGTCCCAAGTCAGCGCAACAATATACGCGAAGTATATAACAATTCTATACAGCAGCAACAATAAGAAGCGGGGGGCAACCTGTGTATCGCTGGTTCAACACTAGGAGTACTGCCTAATGTACTTTTGAAGTATTAACCATATGAAAGCGGGTGATATTCTCGCATCAACTCGGCTTCGTTTCTTCTGCGTTACTCTTGGACAAGAAGAATGGATGCAGATGCAAATCTCTTAGAATTGCAGTCCTTCAAATGTCTGGCCGAATTGCCAATTTGCAGGAGCAACGTTAAAGGAAGTGATGGTTCTCACATCGCTGGTGCTGACCTGGAAGGACAGAGTTTGCCCATTCAAGTAGGAGTTCCTCTGCTAATTCTGTCCCCAGTTTCGGGATATTGCTTGCAAACCGTGTTGGAACCTTTGACGGAGACCGCCTCGACATCGCCTGCACCTCCTACGTTGGTAATGAGCACCAAAATGGAGGTACGAGTGCCCATTAATCGTGAATCGAACTCCTCCTTATGCATGGTACTTTGGACACATAAATATTACCCTCGCTCCTCAGAATTTCATCCCAATTAAAGTCAAGTTGCGAATACAAATATCAGGATTGAAGAATACGAATATAGTGTTGACAGACTAATTAGGCTAATAATTAATTACCTTCTGAACATGATTGGAACAATACCACTTCTGTATATGGCAATATGTTGAAAAGCAGGTTGATCCATGTCGACATGTTGGAGAGGTGGATTGCACCATCCTCCATTGTCGTTGGGAAGAGCAGAGTTAGGGGGTCAGAGGTTAATAGCAGTAACTGTCACAGTGCACGGTAGATACCACTGAGGGTCGGACCGCTGGTTGCATTTCATTTGGTAGCAGGCTCCGCAGGTGGCTACATTGTTGAAAAGTGCCGTTCTCAGAGCTGCAGTGTTCGTTCCATAGCCTTGGCTATACAAATTACCGTATCCACACGCCCCGCCTGTCAAATTAATTTCACCATGATTTGCTTAGCTAAAATATGGTAGCAAACTTATGAATCTAAATCTGAATTTTAGATTCATAAAACTGGAATTTTGTCGAACTGTGAACTTACCCATTGTGCCTGACGCATCGCTGCCACCGTAAAACGTAGCATGTGGGGATTGCCAGCCATAATCTGGTGCATAAGCTGTACCAGCTATCCACAACAAACCGAAAATGGTGGCCAGTTTTACAGGGGCCATTTCGCGATGAAGTAAATGGTCGCTAAGGAATTTAGGGGCAGAGGAATTCAGAAATCAGTTGTGGCAAAGTATGCAATGTCAATTTGTGGCAAAGTATGCAAGGTCGATTTTAGTGGTGGAAAAGTAAATTTTTAGATTGCGGCGTGGATATCGCAATTACACAAGTATTTAATTAAAACGTAGGAAATAATTCACAATAAAAGTGAGGAACCCGACATTATAAATGACTTTTACTTGTATATTTATCTTCACATAACAATTATATAATATAAGAGAAAAAATATTTAATACCCAAAATAGAGTTTACATTGAAAATGATTTTCTGAACTTGCAAATGTTGTTGAATGTGGGCAAATGCAGAATGTGGGCCAATGTAGAATGAATGTTTGTCCATATTTATTTAATAAATTTTATTAAATACCTTAAATTATGTAATGTGTTTGTGGAAAAATCCCTTTCAACTTTCACTCTGAACTTCTGTTCTGACTTCTATCTTTCTGCCTGCAAATAAAATCACAACCTTAGTGATTCACTTGGCAAACAAAATGCTTGTCAGTGCGTTTAAGGTGGTTGTTGACATTAATATTTCCAACACTACCCGCAACAAACCGAAAATAGTGACTACTTTCACATGGGCCATTTCAGCATGAAATAAATGGTCTGTAAGGATAAGTATACTTTCCCTGAATTACTATCTACCGTTAGAATTAATTCCAATAGAAATCGGAATTCATATCTGAATCGATATTTGATTGGTGGACTCTGAGATGTCTCCATATATGTACATATAGAATAGAGAGGTGGATAAGCTATCGAATAGGTTCAAGGTTTTGAACCTATGATGACCGACACACAGGTAAAGGCGGGAGGGCAAGCATTAAGCTTATATTTGTATACTTTCGCCACTTATTACATTGATAACGAAGCCCATGTGGTTGAATTTACTTCTTCGTATCTTCGCTAGAATTTAGGAATTCTTTTTATAAATTTTATATATACGTTATTAGAAAGTAGGTAGGATGTTTTTTTATTTATTTTTTCTTTCCATGGATGTCTGGACTGAACCGAGAATTTGCAAATACAAAACATGGAGGTCAACCGTTTAGAAGTAAAGCGTGGTGTTTACACATGATAACGTGGGGTACGTGATAAGGGCGAGACGTAGATAACTGAGTTGAATGCGGCGACTTTGAGGGCCTCCTAGAAAGATACGCCTTTTCATATTGATCTAAAAAATTAGTTTATTCTGGTTGGGAATTTTTGATAATTCCAAACAAAATAATGATGCATAGAGAACAATGTTCTGTTTCTCAACACAAGATCTTAACACAGCGGAAACTAAATTTGTTTTGTTGCAGAGAGAGTTTGAGCAACTCAAAAAAAAACTTCTATTCATTAACATAAAACCGACTGTTACATAAATCATCTTCTTCACACAGAGGGATTTCACAACTGTTGTTACAAAAGCATCTTCCTCTTAACAGAGGGATTACAACCAGGGACGCTTCAGTTCCACACAAATAAATTTACTCTGTCTCTGCTTTGAGATTTTACACCATTGTGTGTAAAAATCTCTTTATTCGCAAAACTAACTTTTAACAAAGTCTTCCTCTAATAGAGGGATTACACCAAGACAGCTTTAGATGCAGTTTAAAACTTCACTTTGACTCTGCACTGTTGTGCTCTAACATTCATCTCCCATCTTAAAAGAAATTAACACACTGTTTTTGCTTGCAAAATTCTTTTACACTGCTGTGTGAAAAAAAATTTCTTACATAAGCTCTTTTGTGCTGTTGTGCATTCCCTTTTCGTTTTTCCAACGAACAACAAAGACTTTTCTTCATGCTTCTGCATGCTCCTCTCATCTCTCAAATGAACAACCACAAAACAAAGACATTCGCGCTGTTGTGCATTACCCTTGCATTCACACTTCTATGCTGCTACGTATTCTTTTCATTACATCCACACTGTTGTGTGTATTACATTCAACCTATTGGAAAATTTTTCCTTACATTCGCTGCTGCGAATTCCCTTTCATTTTTACTCAATGGAAAATCTTTCTTCACGTTGCTGCGTGGGTTACAATACTATCACTTACATTGTGTTTCTGGGTATATATAGAGGTTGGATACAAAATATCTGTTAGGCCATGCATGGAAGGGTCATAACTGTCCACCAACCACATTTACAAATAGATATGGGTTTCTAATAAATTCTGATTGCCTTACTGAACAAATATGTTGTCCTTTTCTGAGCAAAATGAATGAAACATAAATGAAGTCCCACGCTGTGAACTGCTCGAGGTTGTCTTTCTCGTTTTTGGCTATCCTGCTTCTTAAATGTAGTTGTTGAGATATTACTATGCAGGCACAGGGCAGTGTAATGCACTTTGATTCTGACTTCCATTGCTTGTGGAGGTGCCACTTGCACTTCTTCAATCTTCAAAGACTGCCCCGGTCCCCAAGCAAACCATCCAAGAATAAAAGATGGGTAGCCTCAACTTATTCCATTCTATCTCTGAAACAAAAAATAACAATAAAATGCCAAAATACCAATAAAACACAAACATAGCAAAATCGCCCAAACATGTGCTTATGTGCAAGGCAGAGACCTTTAATTTATATCCGACGAATCAAAAAAAAATTCACAGTGGTTTGAAGAAGGTGTGATTTGCGATTTGCGATCGGATCGCATAGCAGAATCTCAATCTACGGAAGATACAAGGCGGAGCGCTAACATATGGGCGATTTGCGATATGCGATTGGATCGCATCGCAACATCGCAATCGACGAAAACTGAAAGGGCGTAACAGAGGCAACAGGGTTCGAACGCGATTTGCGATAGCGATAAGATCGCATCGCAAAAAAAAATAAAAATTGTTTGCAGTCTCTGTTTGAGCACTACAGTTGAAATTACTATTTCAACGCTCCCCTTTAATTTCAACTGCTGGGTTATCAGACATACCTAGACACTTCATTAAAAATTCAAAACTTTTATGCCCCAATGGTTTGGTCAGAATATCTGCAACCTGCTCCTTCTCTGCTCTTGTGGCAAATTTAATTCCATATCTCTCCCCTATAAGAAGATCCATATGAAAGAGTTCTACTAGGGTCTTCATCAAATCTCCAATCTCTTCCTCTGTCGTATTGACAAGGGTGTTGGCAGTGAAGCCCATCTTGGCCATCTTGGCAAAAGTTACATATCGAACTCCATACCGTTTAAATAGATCTTTAAGGAACTTCAATTCCTTTCTTCGATTCATGGGCTTTGTCCATTTCCTGTCCTTAATTGCTTCTTCGAAATGAATAGGGACATCAACATGACAATATAAAGAAAACAAAGAGTTCATACTTTCATTTGGTGTACAAGTGCTTGAAGAAGCACTTGAATTTCCTCCTTGTGGTGTGCTTGGAGAATCACTTTCATTTCTCCTCAAGGGTGTCTTTTGTTGCCCTTGTGTTGATGCTGCTGTCTGGAGATGTATTTCAGCCATCTCCTCATCATCTTCATCATGAGACAAACAGTTTTTAACATTCACTATTCTCTCTATGCTTTTATCACAAGCTTCCTCCTCAATGAAATGAGGCTTTGTTGTCTTCACTTTCTCCATGCCTTGATAGGCTATCTTGAGAGTTTCCCATGCCTCTTTGGATCTCTCGGTTGCTGCTATCCTTTCAAACACATTCTCATCCACTACTCGATACAAATAGTAGAGGGCTTTACAATCCTTCTCCTTATTGCTCTTTAGCAGTTCTTTCTCTGCTTGAGTCAAACTGTTAAACTCATCTTCATCTGTTGGTTCTTCAAAACCATCCTCAACAAATTCCCATAAGTCTTGTGAGGCAAACAGGGCTCTCATAGTTATTGCCCAATAGTCATAGTTCTCCCCATTAAATAGTGGGAGCTGGGTATTACAGATACCCATGCTAGTGTTGATGCTAATGCTGGTGCTGGAGCCAGCCATTCTTGCACTCTAAACTATGCTTCAAAATGCTTGATTGTGTATTTAAAAATCATTGTCTGTCTTCAACAGTAACACAAAAAACTAGTTTGAGAAATACCTTGGATCTTTCTTGACTGAGTCTTCACTCTGCAGGAGAAGCTGCTGCAGCAAGAAATCCTTCCTTTGGCTTCTTTGACACCTTCAAAGAGCCTGGACAAGCTCTGATACCAATGTTGGGAATTTCTGATAATTCCAAACAAAATAATGATGCACAGAGAACAATGATTTGTTTCTCAACACAGGATCTTAACACAACAGAAACTAAATTTGATTTGCTGCAGACAGAGTTTCAGCAACTCAAAAAAAAAACTTCTATTCATTAACAGGAAACCAACTATTACATAAATCATCTTCCTCTCATAGAGGAATTTCACAACTGCTGTTACAAAAGCGTCTTCCTCACACAGAGGGATTTCACAACTACTGTTACAAAAGCATTTTCCTCTTAACAGAGGGATTACAACCAGGGAACGCTTCAGTTCCACACAAATAAATTTACTCTGTCTCTGCTTTGAGATTTTACACTGTTATGTGTACAAATCTCTTCATTCGCAAAACTAACTTTTACCAAAGTCTTCCTCTAACAGAGGGATTACACCAAGACTACTTCAGATGCAGTTCAAAACTTGACTTTGACTCTGCACTGTTGTGCTCTAACATTCATCTCCCATCTTAAAAGAAATTAACACACTGTCTTTGCTTGCAAATTTCTTTTACACTGCTGTGTGAAAAAGAATTTCTTACATACGCTCTTCTGCGCTGCTGCACATTCCCTTTTCGTTTTTCCAACGAACAACAAAGACTTTTCTTCACGCTGGTGCATGCTCCTCTTATCTCTTAAATGAACAACCACAAAATGAAGACATTCACACTGCTGCGCATTACCCTTGCATTCACACTTCTACGTTGCTGCGTATTCTTTCCATTACATCCACATTGTTGTGTGTATTCCATTCAACCTACTGGAAAACTTCTCCTTACGTTCGTTGTTGCGAATTCCCTTTTGTTTTTACTCAATGGAAAAACTTTCTTCAAGTTGTTGCGTGGGTTACAATACTATCACTTACATTGTGTTTCTGGGTATATATAGAGGTTGGATACAAAATATCTGCTAGGCTATGCGTGGAGGGGTCATAACTGTCCACCAACTGCATTTACAAATAGATATGGGTTTCTGATAAATTCTGATTGCCTTACTGAATAAGTTTGTTGTCCTTTCATGAGCAAAAGGAATGAAACATAAATGAAGTTCCATGCTGCGAACTGCTCAAGGTTGTCCTTCTCGTTCTCGGCCATCCTGCTTCTTAAATGCAATTGTTGAGATATTACTGTGCAGGTACAGGGCAGTATAATGCACTTTGATTCTGACTTCCATTGCCTGTGGAGGTGCCGCTTGCACTTCTTCAATCTTCAAAGACTGCCCCGGTCCCAAAGGAATAACAGATGGGTAGCCTCAACTTATTGCACTCTATCTCTGAAACAAAAAATAACAATAAAATGCCAAAATACCAGTAAAACACAAACACAGCAAAATCGCCCAAACATGCGCTTCTGTGCATGACAGCGACCTTTACTTTATGTCCGACGAATCAAAAAACATTTCACAGCGGTTTGAAGAAGGTGCGATTTGTGATCTACGATTGCATCGCATCGCAAAATCACAATCTGCGGAAGACACAAGGCGGAGCGCTAACATATGGGTGCGATTTGTGATCTACGATCGCATCGCATCGCAACATTGCAACCGGTGAAAATTGAAAGGGCGTAATGGAAGCAACAGGGTTTAGATGCGATTTGCGATAGCGATAAGATGGCATCGCAAAAAAAAAAAAAAAAAAAAAATTGTTTCCAGTCATTGTTTGAGCGCTACAGTTGAAATTACCATTTCAACATAGTTCTTAAAATTCATAAACAAACATCATACTTCTACGATTTAAGTATATATTTTCTTCCATTATTTTTTAATTAATGAACTCATCAAACAAAGTGAAACCCTATGTAGTGCTAGGCCCATATGTGACACGTCAAAGCGTAGTTAGTGCTTCACAAATTTTAATCTTTAATTACCAAATGCCTACTCGACAAATCTATCTTCACGACAAACCAGTCTTATACGGATAAAATACATTTTTATGAACAATGAATTGTATAAAGTTTAAAACGTGAACTACGTGAAAGTGATTGAAGCAATCTAATTGGACGATAAAGTCAAGCGATAAGGTAAAGAACGTTTCGTGATAGATTCGTCTAACGTATATATAGCTCAATGGAATCGGCGGTGGTGAGAGAAGAAATTGTGAAATTACCAGAATTGCTCATTGCTTTGTGAATCTGTAGGCAATTCAATGAGTTAATCTTGTGAGTAAATAAAGAGGAAGTGATATTTAATGGTGCTCATTTTTGGAATAGATTTTTAATTATGCCTATTGGCGTTTTGTGTTGGAGTTGAGCACTTTAATCATTTTCTTAATTAAATTTTTTGATTGGATGGCCTAAATTGAAAGATGCCAGTATATTCTAGTTGTTTCCACTATATCAATAGATAGAATTCATGCCACTAATTTACTTGCATGTCTAAACCACATGTTTAAAGTATACTTAAATTAATTTTTTACAAAGAATGATTAAAAATTTACTGTACCTCTTGTTGATAACCACGTATGTTCATTAGTGAGAAATGTATTTAAACAAATTCTAAAATATATATTCAAATTCTAAAACGTATGTCTGTTTACATTCTTAAACTTATGCCTCTTCAACCATTTGCCAAGTTTTTTTTTCCAAAGAACACGTGTCCATCAATTTCACCATTCCATCCATCGTTCCATTAATCTGCAATGGAAATAACTCTCCCACTCCATGCCTGATAGAATAACACTGCCACTCCATTTTGAGTGTTTCAAATTGTCATTAAATATTTATTGTAATTATTATTCGTTATCATTCCCTATATTATAATCAAATGCTCCGTGGATGCATGCATTTCTTTGTTAGAACTTAGGGTTGTTGGAATTGTTGAAGGATTATTGGAATGCTGGAATGATTACTTTAAAGATTTGAAGGCCTTCTCTCGGCTTCTATATGGTAAAAAAGGTGACAAATCTTTCATAGCTTTCCTTTCTATACCTACAATTTTTTCAGGTTTCGGCATTGGAGAAACCCTTTCTTAGTGATTTTGTTTTTAATTGTTTCCATCCTCTCCCAGCTGTATCTGATAATTTGGTGTAGTTGGTGTCTAATTGAATTATTTCCTAAATTCTGATGTTAAATTTCATTACATGAAGGAAAGAAGGAATGCAAGAGTTTGGGAAATGAAGTAGTTGTGGAGAAGGTGTGGAGAATCAAGTATGATCGAAGGATTCATAATGGATAGACGATAAGAGCCACCATCTCATCTTACAGGTATCTACACATTTTTCTTCCGCGATATTTTTCCACTTTGATTCAAATGAGATGACTAGCCCGTAGAAAAAAGAAGGGAATTAATTATGTATAAATTCTCCATAATATGACTAGCCTGTAGAAAAAGAAGGTTCTGGTCTTTATTTTAAACACTCTCCTGAAATTTTTAATGGTTTAATAATTTTGTATTTAATTTCCGTGGGTGTAGTTTATGCACAACAGATCTTAAAAGACACTATTTAGGTTGTGGTTTTTTTTTAAACACCATGGTCTAATAATTTTATATATATTTTTCCTTGCGTCACATTTACACTCTCAAAGTCTCAAAGTTTCTATTGATCGCGGATGAAGAATCACTGCAAGAAGCCGATGTTATTGAGACTCCAGCCAACCATCAATTATTATAAGACTTTAATTGCCCAGTTCCAATGGGTACATATTTTTGGTTTAGGTTAAAGTAATAAAGGAACATTATAATAGAATCTGTGTTTATACTATCAAACCAGTTTCTGCATTTTGTATTTGGTTTCATTCATATGAAATCATTGTCTTCTTTTTAACCCACGAAAATTTGGAATTTTCGTGATGGAAAACTACACATTGGTTATTTGATATAGGGTTTACCATCAAACTTTCATGGTCTTTTGGTCTTTCATTGTTATTAAAATC
Organism: Pinus taeda; assembly: GCA_000404065.3. NCBI lineage: Eukaryota > Viridiplantae > Streptophyta > Pinopsida > Pinales > Pinaceae > Pinus > Pinus taeda. The sequence goes on from APFE030801538.1 coordinate 30,319, forward strand.
CCTAAAGCTGCAAGCGTTTAAGTTTCACTTAGTGGACCATAAGTCTAGCTGTAGTGTGTCTCGACGTTTATTTACAAGGTAGTTGTTGATCCATTCAATTTGTCATTAATGTCATTAATTGGGCAAATATGTTTCAAGGATTATGAATCATTATTTGATATATGGTTGACCATGAAACTTTCATGGTCTTTTCATATTTCATTGTTATTAAAATCCCTAAAGCTGCAAGCATTTAAGTTTTGCTTAGTGGACCATAAGTCTAGTTGTCGTGTATCTCGACGTTTATTTATGAGGCAGTTACTGATCCATTCACTCTGTCATTAATGTCATTGATGTAGGCAGAAACAGTGGCTTAAGAAATCTAAAAAATCACCCCGTTGTTCACCCTTTTTACACAATTCTGCCTGTTGCTTTTAGAATTGGAATGCCTTTAGAACAAGGACAAAACAATGCATTTGCGCTTTATAAATAGAAATGTCCAGGATTCATCGGAGATCACGATCTAACTGAACCGATGATCCAAATTAAATCGCATCATCGCAAGTCGCAAGTTGCAAGGGTCTTGATCCGGAGCTTCCCTCTGTTAAAGTCCCAATGTGATTTATCGCGTCGATCGCTTATTGGCAATCGCTACTTCCCCCTAGCTTAAGGCCTTATCGCCTCCACACAAATGTTCCGATGTGATATGTCGGCAGTCGCTAATCGCAACTCATGAAGACTTAGGGTCCACCTTCCTCTTAAACAAACTTTCAATGTGATAGGTAATGGTTCACCGACCCGAAAAGTTATAAAAGTTCCATGTGTTAAACAGACATGGTTTGGGAGAACAAAATAGGAAAGATAAAGCTTGCAATGCTATTTTATTAACAATTTGATATACATTTATAGTACATTTGGTGACCGTTGGGATTCATATCCCAAGGTCTCTTGGACTGGTTTGTCCATTCGCCTTCCACGCTAACCCTTTAGGATTAGGTGTCCAACATTCCCCCCCTTAATCCGAAGGGTTATGTATGAGTCCAAGAAAAGAGCTATAATACAAAATGTGCAATAATGTATGGCAGCACTAGGCTGAATGTGCTCTATGAAATGTTGGTAAAAAAGGGCGGTGGTTTAAGGATAGCCACCAACACTGGAACGCTTAGTG
>APFE030801546.1:0-28783 GCA_000404065.3 Pinus taeda
GGACAGAGAAACCACTTACCAGTGCATACGAAAAACAACGGTACCGACGGAGCCATGGTGGAAAACCACATTCTCAAGCAAGAAAACCACTAAACACGACCAAACATTGACGGTTTCCTCCAAGACAGAGCCGAGCCGAAACAGGTTGCAGAGCGACGAGTTCACCATACCAAAATGACCAGAAGCGTGAAATGAAACAACCAAAACAGGAACGGGAGGATTAGGGTTAACCTTTAATCGAGGCGGACAGGTGTAAGCTAGAGGAGAAGCGAAGTACCAGGAGGTAGGTCAGCAGGTACAGGCACCATTAATTACAGACCAAATCAAAAATGATTGCCAATCACATATAATCAACCGATCAAATCTGTAAGTACCGTGTTGGGTGAGCTGAGGAAGGGCCACGTGGACGGGCCACATCAATTGGTATCAGAGCTTGTTTTTTTAAAAGGGAGAAAAAGAAGATGGCAGAAGTACAAGCGCCAAGACGAGGGAGAGGCAGAGGTGCAAGAAGAGTAGGAGGAGATGAAGGATTAAGAGAACAGATTAGAGTTCTTACAACTCGCTTAGAGGCAGTAGAAGCGGGTAGACGAAGATACCCAGAGTTGGGAGATGAGAGTGAGGAAGAGACAGTAGCTGCTGCGGGGGCTTTGGATGAAGAACCTCCAGAACTCAGACTGCTGCGTTCAATTTTACTGGCCAGCAGCAAGCCAAAGACAGAAATTTCCAATTATGATGGTAGTCTGTCTGCTGATATTCTGTTAGATTGGATTAGCGAACTGGATAAATACTTTGAGAATGAAGAGATTAGAGAGGATAAGAAGGTTAAGTTCGCCGCTACTAAGTTAAAGGGACATGCCCTCTTGTGGTGGGATAATGTCCAGGAAGACAGAAAAAGATTGAATAAGACACCCATTAAAAATGGGAGAGGATGGTAGCGAAACTGAAGGGCAGGTTTCTGCCAAAAGATTACCAGGTTGAACTGTGTCGGAGAGTGCATAATTTGAGACAGAAGGGTATGACTGTCAAAGAATACACGGAAGATTTCTACCGGGTCAATTTACGTGCTGGTTACACAGATGAGACTCTAGAAAAGACAACACGGTATGTTAACGGTTTGAGGATGGAGATCCTAGACGAAATTAGTATTCTTTCCCCCAGAAATATAGAGGAGGCCTTTCAGAGTGCAGTGAAGGCTGAGGAGAAGATTAACAGAAAGCAGAATAACAGGAGGGGAAGAGGAAGTGGTAGAAGACGAGGACAGTCCTATGGACGAGGAAAGAGTGCTGCAAATAGTGAAGAAGGCAGCAGCTCGAAAACTTCAGGGACAGCTGACAAAGGAGACAGCACTAGAGGAGGTCGGTCATATCAGCGTGGAAGAGGGAATGGCCGCGGAAGAGGAACTGGTTTCCAGTGCTACAGGTGTCAAAAATGGGGACATCGATCCTTTGAGTGCCCAGAAGTGGAGCAGGCAGGTCAGAGAGGAACATATATGGTTCAGCCAGAAGAAGCGGAAGCACAGCCACGAGAAGTGGAAGATGTAGCAGAAACAGGAGAGGCATTACTCCTGAATAAAGTTCTGCTAAAGCCAACCAAAGAAGTGTCTGAACCGACTCAGCGGAAGTCACTGTTTCGGACAGTCTGTAAATCTCACGGGAAGTGCTGTAAGGTAATCATAGACAGCGGGAGTACGGATAATTTAGTTGCCACTGAGATGGTAGAGAAGTTGGGGTTAAAGCAGCTGAAACACCCCACACCTTACAAGGTGTCATGGCTACAGAAAGGCCACCAAGTGTTGGTTGATGAGCAGTGCGAGGTTGAGTTTCGCATTGGCAAGTACCACGATACAGTGGTCTGCGATGTTATGCCCATGGACGTGTGCCACATACTGCTCGGAAGACCTTGGCAATATGACAGAAGGGTGACACACGATGGAAAGACAAATTGTTACAAGTTTACGAAGGATGGGGTCAAACACACACTTGTGCCCATCAAAGAGGAAGATTCAGCAGAATCTAGCGGAACAAAGGCATTATTATTGGGAGGAAAACAGTTCATCAAACAGATGGATGAAACTGAAGTAAATTTTGCAGTTGTAAGGAGGATGAAGCCGGTATTACTGAGCACAGAAAGGACGGAATTGCCTAAGGAAGTACACGAGTTGTTAGAAGAATTTCCCGATATTGCAGCAGAGGAATTACCTGACAAATTACCCCCTAAAAGGAGCATCAGCCATCATATCGATTTTATACCAGGAGCGAGTTTACCAAATAAGGCAGCGTACAGAATGAGTCCAAAGGACAATGAAGAAGTGCGCAAACAAGTGCAGGAATTGTTGGACAAGGGACTGATCAGAGAAAGTTTAAGCCCCTGTGCCATACCTACAGTCCTTGCGCCCAAGAAGCGTGGCGAGTGGCGAATGTGTACAGATTCGCGGGCTATAAACAAGATCACCATCCGTTACAGGTTTCCCTTGCCTAGGATGGATGACATGATGGATTGCCTCAGTGGGGCAGCGTATTTTACAAAAATCGATCTGAAAAGTGGGTATCATCAGATCAGGATTAGGGAAGGCGACGAATGGAAGACAGCCTTCAAGACCAATGAAGGGCTGTACGAATGGTTGGTTCTACCGTTTGGGTTGAGTAACACTCCAAGTACATTTATGAGACTGATGAACGAAATGTTAAAGGAATTTATTGGAAAATTTGTGATAGTCTATCTGGATGATATTTTAATTTTTAGCAGGACAAAAAGAGAACACCTTCAACATATTCGAAGGGTATTCGAGAAGCTGCAGCAAAACAAACTGCTGGTAAATTTGAAGAAATGCACTTTCCTACAGAAGGAGTTAATATATCTGGGATTCGTAGTGGCAGAGAATGAATTGAAAATGGACCCAGAGAAGATTACAGCAATCATGAGTTCGCCGTCACCAAAGAGTTTATTCGAGGTACGTAGCTTTCACGGTTTAGCCATTTTTTATAGAAAGTTTATCAAAAATTTTAGTGAGATCTGCACGCCAATGCTAGAAACCATAAAAAAGGCCAGTCAACCTTTTTACTGGACAAGAGCAGCAGAAGACAGTTTCCAGCTTCTGAAACGGAAGATAACAGAGAGGCCAATCTTGAGGCTGCCCGACTTCAGCAAGCCTTTTCAGGTCTGATGTGATGCAAGCAGGACAGCTATTGGTGCTGTACTCAGTCAAGAGGACAGACCTATGGCATTCTTTAGTGAGAAACTAAATGAAAGCCGGCAGAAGTATTCGTCATACGATAAAGAATTCTATGCAATAGTTCAAGCCTTCAAGCATTGGAGGCACTACTTACTCGGTAATGAGTTTGTTTTGTTCTCTGACAATTCTGCGCTACAATACATCACGCAGCAACACAAATTGAACCACAAGCAAGCCAAGTGGGTGGAGTACCTACAGAGTTTTACTTTCGTGCTGAATCATATAAGTGGAACAGCCAACAAAGTGGCGGATGCTTTAAGCAGAAGAGCTTTTCTCTTACAGGAAAGCAGCATACAAGTAATGGGATTTGAATATTTGAAGGATTTGTACCAGATGGACGCGGATTTCAAGGAAGCCTTTGAGGCATGCTAGAATCCTGTCTTACGAAATACAAACCCATGGCTGGATTTTAATTTGCAGGACGGATTGTTATTTCGTGGAGGACAACTATGTGTTCCAGATTGTTCAATGAGGGAAAATTTAGTGAAAGAGAAGCATAGCGAAGGTTTGGCAGGACATTTTGGCGTAGATAAAACATTGGAACAGCTAGGACACTTTTACTACTGGCCGAAAATGAGTCGAGACGTACAGAGGTATGTAACCAGATGTAACATCTGCCAACTGGCGAAAGGGCACAGCCAGAATGCTGGGTTATATACGCCCCTACCAGTTCCAAGCAGACCTTGGGATTCAGTCAGCATTGACTTTGTCCTGGGATTGCCCAGAATGCAGCGGGGATATGATTCAGTGATGGTGGTGGTAGATAGATTTTCCAAAATGGCTCATTTCATTCCGCGCCGGAAGACTAGCGACGCCACCTATGTGGCACACCTCTTCTTCACAGAAGTAGTTCGATTACATGGCTTACCAAGGACTATAGTTTCAGACAGGGATGTGAAATTTACGGGGCATTTCTGGCGCACCCTGTGGAAAAAGCTGGGCACACAGTTAAATTTCAGCTCCGCGTATCACCCGCAGATCGATGGACAGACGGAGGTAGTTAATAGAAGTTTGGGCAATTTGTTGCGAAGTTTGACAGTAGAAAACTCGCGATTGTGGGATCGAGCTCTGGCCCAGGCCGAATTCGCTTACAACGATTCGCCTAACCGGAGCACTGGTCTAAGCCCATTCCAGATCTTATATGGTATACATCCACAGGGAGTACATGAGTTGCGGGACTTAGGACAGCTGGAAAGGAGGAGTGCAGATGGGGAAGATTTTGCCGAGGCAATGAGTGAACTGCACGAGAAAGTGAAGATGAAATTGCAGGACAGCACGCAGAAATATAAACAACATGCAGATGTCAAGCGTCGTGAGGTACATTTCAAGGTTGGAGACGAAGTGCTTGCGCATTTGCGTCGGGAAAGGTTTCCTAAGGGAACGTACAATAAACTAAAGTTCAAAAAAATCGGCCCATGCAAAATCCTTCGCAAATTTTCAGCGAATGCATACGAAATTCAGCTGCCACCTGAAATAGGCATATCGCCCATATTCAACGTGGAAGATCTGTTTTCGTATCATGCCCAGGCAGCAGACGAAAACATGGTACAGCCACAACGGGACACCCAGTTCGAGAGCAGTCTTTGGAAGAAACAGTTATCGTCGGTTAAGACTCACGAAATTGAAGGGATTATCAGCACACAGGTAGCTAAACGGACGCGTAGGAAGGAGTATCTGCGCTATCTTGTCAAGTGGAAGGACCGTCCCCTAGAGGACAGTTCCTGGCTCGACGAAGCACAGATTCGAAGGGCAGGTTATTCGGTGGAGGAGCTCATGGAACGGAGCCATGAGAATTCTCTTTTACCCCGACAGCCTGATGCAGGAGCATCTGGTCGACAGGGTGAAGACCAAGACGGGACACACAGAGTTTCGGAAAAAGACTGGGAAGTTTAAACAAATCGACAAGGGACAGCAAGACTATCAGTTTTTTTTAATTTCATTTTATCAGAGTCAACTACAGTTTGTTTAAAATTTATGTTAGGTAATTTTAATTAGTTACTTTATTGTAGTTGTCAGTGTAAATTGTAATAAGTAGATTAGTTTACTTCAAATAATGTACACAGTCACCTTTGTGGGGCCAGTGGCAAAGTAGTTAGAGGTCAGGTTTATAACTGACAAACAGGAAACTGAACAAGCGTCATTATCTAACTGTCTATAAACGGGTAACGGGAGACAGTTGTCAACCGAATCAACCCGAGGGGATAAAGGACCAAACCGAAGACAAAAGAGGAGTTCAGTTCAACAGCTAAGCAAAAAAGAGAGAAATATTATTGCTATAAAGAAATACAGAAATTCATTCCTCTTATTTTTCCTTCATTTAGAAATTACTGTGTACGAAAGAATGCATCTACATTCTGAATAATTCATATTGCTGAGAAATCATAATTCTGTGTAAACTACTGTAATCAACAAATGCGTTTCCGAGTGGCATTAACATAGAAATAAATACACGTAAATCTTTGTAAAAGTAAGTGACCAGGCAGGTGGAATAACTGCAGCGAAGCATTCCAAACTACTGAGCGTAGAGTAACGCCAAACAAGACAACAGTCAAATTAACCCAAGATGAAGGGAAGGGTATGCAACACGACGGCAAATGAACAGAGAAAGGAACAAATAGCGTGAAGTTTCCAGATCGAGTCCGGGTAAGGAACCAACCCACAAACATTAAATACGAAATCAAGATTTCCAAACATATACATATATTGTAATTGCAGGTCTGTGCCAAATAAATAATTTACAGTCAAATTCATTACGAGGGTCGAAACCCTTTCCGCTTTAAACAAGCGTGACCAACAAATAACCGAGACCCATACATATTACATCAACGAGTAACCGAACCTACAAAGCCGAAGCTTACAGTAAACAAGTACAGACGCACAGTGCCATCGAAGGCCGAAGACGATAGGGTTTCTAGGGACTGTGACCATACGGAGCTACAGGCGGACTTAATACTAAAACAAATAACAAACAGAAGACATAGAGCTACCCGGGAGTGTGAGGCCGTAGCTTGTTGCCCATGACCACAGTGTCGCCACCTGTAACAGACAACCAACGAAGCAACTGAGTTAGGGTTTGAGGGAAAAGCAAAACCCTGATACTTATAAGTCACCATAACCTTACCAGAAGGGAAATATAGTAAATAATGAGATAAGAGTTCACGAGGGGAGGTTTACTATACCTGAAGGTGGGCGAATTCCATGTTCGCTGAGAACCCACCTGACCACAGAGGAGCCAGACAGGTTAGCAAAGACCCAAGAAGTGAAAACGAGATTACAGCAGGGAAAAACAACTTACCAGTTGGATGAAACGAATGTCCGACACCGACAGTAGCAGTCCTTCGAGCATACATTGTTCCTGAGCAGAACGAGGTCGTCCAGGCGGAGAAACAACAATAGAAACACCGCATGTGACCAAACAAACCAATAAACTCAGATAAAGAGCAAGTCGACAGAGAGACTCGAGGAAAACCCAATAACAGAGACGCGGACAGAGAAACCACTTACCAGTGCATACGAAAAACAACGGTACCGACGGAGCCATGGTGGAAAACCACATTCTCAAGCAAGAAAACCACTAAACACGACCAAACATCGACGGTTTCCTCCAAGACAGAGCCGAGCCGAAACAGGTTGCAGAGCGACGAGTTCACCATACCAAAATGACCAGAAGCACGAAATGAAACAACCAAAACAGGAACGGGAGGATTAGGGTTAACCTTTAATCGAGGCGGACAGGTGTAAGCTGGAGGAGAAGCGAAGTACCGGGAGGTAGGTCAGCAGGTACAGGCACCATTAATTACAGACCAAATCAAAAACGATTGCCAATCACATATAATCAACCGATCAAATCTGTAAGTACCGTGTTGGGTGAGCTGAGGAAGGGCCACGTGGACGGGCCACATCAATTGGTATCAGAGCTTGTTTTTTTAAAAGGGAAAAAAAGAAGATGGCAAAAGTACAAGCGCCAAGACGAGGGAGAGGCAGAGGTGCACGAAGAGTAGGAGGAGATGAAGGATTAAGAGAACAGATTAGAGTTCTTACAGCTCGCTTAGAGGCAGTAGAAGCGGGTAGACGAAGATACCCAGAGTTGGGAGATGAGAGTGAGGAAGAGACAGTAGCTGCTGCAGGGGCTTTGGATGAAGAACCTCCAGAACTCAGACTGCTGCATTCAATTTTACTGGCCAGCAGCAAGCCAAAGACAGAAATTTCCAATTATGATGGTAGTCTGTCTGCTGATATTCTGTTAGATTGGATTAGCGAACTGGATAAATACTTTGAGAATGAAGAGATTAGAGAGGATAAGAAGGTTAAGTTCGACACTACTAAGTTAAAGGGACATGCCCTCTTGTGGTGGGATAATGTCCAGGCAGACAGAAAAAGATTGAATAAGACACCCATACAAAAATGGGAGAGGATGGTAGCGAAACTGAAGGGCAGGTTTCTGGCAAAAGATTACCAGGTTGAACTGTGTCGGAGAGTGCATAATTTGAGACAGAAGGGTATGACTGTCAAAGAATACACGGAAGAGTTCTACCGGGTCAATTTACGTGTTGGTTACACAGATGAGACTCCAGAAAAGACAGCACGGTATGTTAACAGTTTGAGGATGGAGATCCTAGACGAAATTAGTATTCTTTCCCCCAAAAATATAGAGGAGGCCTTTCAGAGTGCAGTGAAGGCTGAGGAGAAGATTAACAGAAAGCAGAATAACAGGAGGGGAAGAGGAAGTGGTAGAGGACGAGGACAGTCCTATGGACGAGGAAAGAGTGCTGCAAATAGTGAAGAAGGCAGCAGCTCGAAAACTTCAGGGACAGCTGACAAAGGAGACAGCACTAGAGGAGGTCGGTCATATCAGCATGGAAGAGGGAATGGCCGCGGAAGAGGAACTGGTTTCCAGTGCTACAGGTGTCAAAAATGGGGACATCGATCCTTTGAGTGCCCAGAAGTGGAGCAGGCAGGTCAGAGAGGAACATATATGGTTCAGCCAGAAGAAGCGGAAGCACAACCACGATAAGTGGAAGATGTAGCAGAAACAGGAGAGGCATTACTCCTGAATAAAGTTCTGCTAAAGCCAACCAAAGAAGTGTTTGAACCGACTCAGCGGAAGTCACTGTTTCGGACAGTCTGTAAATCTCACGGGAAGTGCTGTAAGGTAATCATAGACAGCGGGAGTACGGATAATTTAGTTGCCACTGAGATGGTAGAGAAGTTGGGGTTAAAGCGGCTGAAACACCCCACACCTTACAAGGTGTCATGGCTACAGAAAGGCCACCAAGTGTTGGTTGATGAGCAGTGCGAGGTTGAGTTTCGCATTGGCAAGTACCACGATACAGTGGTCTGCGATGTTATGCCCATGGACGTGTGCCACATACTGCTCGGAAGACCTTGGCAGTATGACAGAAGGGTGACACACGATGGAAAGACAAATTGTTACAAGTTTACGAAGGATGGGGTCAAACACACACTTGTGCCCATCAAAGAGGAAGATTTAGCAGAATCTAGCGGAACAAAGGCATTATTATTGGGAGGAAAACAGTTCATCAAACAGATGGATGAAACTGAAGTAAATTTTGCAGTTGTAAGGAGGATGAAGCCGGTATTACTGAGCACAGAAAGGACGAAATTGCCTAAGGAAGTACACGAGTTGTGAGAAGAATTTCCCGATATTGCAGCAGAGGAATTACCTGACAAATTACCCCCTAAAAGGAGCATCAGCCATCATATCGATTTTATACCAGGAGCGAGTTTACCAAGTAAGGCAGCGTACAGAATGAGTCCAAAGGACAACGAAGAAGTGCGCAAACAAGTGCAGGAATTGTTGGACAAGGGACTGATCAGAGAAAGTTTAAGCCCCTGTGCCGTACCTACAGTCCTTGCGCCCAAGAAGGGTGACGAGTGGCGAATGTGTACAGATTCGCGGGCTATAAACAAGATCACCATCCGTTACAGGTTTCCCTTGCCTAGGATGGATGACATGATGGATTGCCTCAGTGGGGCAGCGTATTTTACAAAAATCGATCTGAAAAGTGGGTATCATCAGATCAGGATTAGGGAAGGCAACGAATGGAAGACAGCCTTCAAGACCAATGAAGGGCTGTACGAATGGCTGGTTATGCCGTTTGGGTTGAGTAACGCTCCAAGTACATTTATGAGACTGATGAACGAAATGTTAAAGGAATTTATTGGAAAATTTGTGATAGTCTATCTAGATGATATTTTAATTTTTAGCAGGACAAAAAGAGAACACCTTCAACATATTCGAAGGGTATTCAAGAAGCTGCAGCAGAACAAACTGCTGGTAAATTTGAAGAAATGCACTTTCCTACAGAAGGAGTTAATATATCTGGGATTCGTAGTGGCAGAGAATGAATTGAAAATGGACCTAGAGAATATTACAACAATCATGAGTTCGCCGTCACCAAAGAGTTTATTCGAGGTACGTAGCTTTCACGGTTTAGCCAGTTTTTATAGAAAGTTTATCAAAAATTTTAGTGAGATCAGCGCGCCAATGCTAGAAACCATCAAAAAGGCCAGTCAACCTTTTTGCTGGACAAGAGCAGCAGAAGACAGTTTCCAGCTTCTGAAACGGAAGATAACAGAGAGGCCAATCTTGAGGCTGCCCGACTTCAGCAAGCCTTTTCAGGTCCGATGTGATGCAAGCGGGACAGCTATTGGTGCTGTACTCAGTCAAGAGGACAGACCTGTGGCATTCTTTAGTGAGAAACTAAATGAAAGCTGGCAGAAGTATTCGTCATACAATAAAGAATTCTATGCAGTAGTTCAAGCCTTGAAGCATTGGAGGCACTACTTACTCGGTAATGAGTTTGTTTTGTTCTCTGACAATTCTGCGCTACAATACATCACGCAGCAACACAAATTGAACCACAAGCACGCCAAGTGGGTGGAGTACCTACAGAGTTTTACTTTCGTGCTGAAGCATATAAGTGGAACAGCCAACAAAGTGGCGGATGCTTTAAGCAGAAGAGCTTTGCTCTTACAGGAAAGCAGCATACAAGTAATGGGATTTGAATATTTGAAGGATTTGTACCAGATGGACGCGGATTTCAAGGAAGCCTTTGAGGCATGCCAGAATCCTGTCTTACGAAATACAAACCCATGGCTGGATTTTAATTTGCAGGACGGATTGTTATTTCGTGGAGGACAACTATGTGTTCCAGATTGTTCAATCAGGGAAAATTTAGTGAAAGAGAAGCATAGCGGAGGTTTGGCAGGACATTTTGGCGTAGATAAAACATTGGAACAGCTAGGACACTTTTACTACTGGCCGAAAATGAGTCGAGACGTACAGAGGTATGTAACCAGATGTAACATCTGCCAACTGGCGAAAGGGCACAGCCAGAATGCTGGGTTATATACGCCCCTACCAGTTCCAAGCAGACCTTGGGATTCAGTTAGCATTGACTTTGTCCTGGGATTGCCCAGAACGCAGCGGGGATATGATTCAGTGATGGTGGTGGTAGATAGATTTTCCAAAATGGCTCATTTCATTCCGTGCCGGAAGACTAGCGATGCCACCTATGTGGCACACCACTTCTTCACAGAAGTAGTTCGATTACATGGCTTACCAAGGACTATAGTTTCAGACAGGGATGTGAAATTTACGGGGCATTTCTGGCGCACACTGTGGAAAAAGCTGGGCACACAGTTAAATTTCAGCTCCGCGTATCACCCGCAGACCGATGGACAGACGGAGGTAGTTAATAGAAGTTTGGGCAATTTGTTGCGAAGTTTGACAGGAGAAAACTCGTGATTGTGGGATCGAGCTCTGGCCCAGGCCGAATTCGCTTACAATGATTCGCCTAACCGGAGCACTGGTCTAAGCCCATTCCAGATCTTATATGGTATACATCCACGGGGAGTACACGAGTTGCGGGACTTAGGACAGCTGGAAAGGAGGAGTGCAGATGGGGAAGATTTTGCCGAGGCAATGATTGAACTGCACGAGAAAGTGAAGATGAAATTGCAGGACAGCACGCAGAAATATAAACAACATGTAGATGTCAAGCGTCGTGAGGTACATTTCGAGGTTGGAGACGAAGTGCTTGCGCATTTGCGTCGGGAAAGGTTTCCTAAGGGAACGTACAATAAACTAAAGTTCAAAAAAATCGGCCCATGCAAAATCCTTCGCAAATTTTTAGCGAATGCATACGAAATTCAGCTGCCACCTGAAATAGGCATATCGCCCATATTCAACGTGGCAGATCTGTTTCCGTATCATGCCCAGGCAGCAGACAAAAACATGGTACACCCACAACGGGACACCCAGTTCGAGAGCAGTCTTTGGAAGAAACAGTTACCGTCGGTTAAGACTCACGAAATTGAAGGGATTATCAGCACACAGGTAGCTAAATGGACGCGTAGGAAGGAGTATCTGCGCTATCTTGTCAAGTGGAAGGACCGTCCCCTAGAGGAAAGTTCCTGGCTCGACGAAGCACAGATTCGAAGGGCAGGTTATTCGGTGGAGGAGCTCATGGAACGGAGCCATGAGAATTCTCTTTTACCCCGGCAGCCTGATGCAGGAGCATCTGGTCGACAGGGTGAAGACCAAGACGGGACACACAGAGTTTCGGAAAAAGACTGGGAAGTTTAAACAAATCGACAAGGGACAACGAGACTGTCAGTTTTTTTTAATTTCATTTTATCAGAGTCAACTACAGTTTGTTTAAAATTTATGTTAGGTAATGTTAATTAGTTACTTTATTGTAGCTGTCAGTGTAAATTGTAATAAGTAGATTAGTTTACTTCAAATAATGTACACAGTCACCTTTGTGGGGCCAATGGCAAAGTAGTTAGAGGTCAGGTTTATAACTGACAAACAGGAAACTGAACAAGCGTCATTATCTAACTGTCTGTAAACGGGTAACGGGAGACAGTTGTCAACCGAATCAACCCGAGGGGATAAAGGACCAAACCGAAGACAAAAGAGGAGTTCAGTTCAGCAGCTAAGCAAAAAAGAGAGAAATATTATTGCTATAAAGAAATACAGAAATTCATTCCTCTTATTTTTCCTTCATTTAGAAATTACTGTGCACGAAAGAATGCATCTACATTCTGAATAATTCATATTGCTGATAAATCATAATTCTGTGTAAACTACTGTAATCAACAAATGCGTTGCCGAGTGGCATTAACATAGAAATAAATACACGTAAATCTCTGTACAAGTAAGTGACCAGGCAGGTGGAATAACTGCAGCGAAGCACTCCAAACTACTGAGCGTAGAGTAACGCCAAACAAGACAACAGTCAAATTAACCCAAGATGAAGGGAAGGGTATGCAACACGACGGCAAATGAACAGAGAAAGGAACAAATAGCGTGAAGTTTCCAGATCGAGTCCGGGTAAGGAACCAACCCACAAACATTAAATACGAAATCAAGATTTCCAAACATATACATATATTGTAATTGCAGGTCTGTGCCAAATAAATAATTTACAGTCAAATTCATTACGAGGGTCGAAACCCTTTCCGCTTTAAACAAGCGTGACCAACAAATGACCGAGACCCATACATATTACATCGACGAGTAACCGAACCTACAAAGCCGAAGCTTACAGTAAACAAGTACAGACGCACAGTGCCATCGAATGCCGAAGACGATAGGGTTTCTAAGGACTGTGACCATACGGAGCTACAGGCGGACTTAATACTAAAACAAATAACAAACAGAAGACATAGAGCTACCCGGGAGTGTGAGGCCGTAGCTTGTTGCCCATGACCACAATGTCGCCACCTGTAGCAGACAACCAACGAAGCAACTGAGTTAGGGTTTGAGGGAAAAGCAAAACCCTGGTACTTATAAGTCACCATAACCTTACCAGAAGGGAAATATAGTAAATAATGAGATAAGAGTTCACGAGGGGAGGTTTACTATACCTGAAGGTGGGCGAATTCCATGTTCGCTGAGAACCCACCTGACCACAGAGGAGCCAGACAGGTTAGCAAAGACCCAAGAAGTGAAAACGAGATTACAGCAGGGAAAAACAACTTACCATTTGGATGAAACGAATGTCCGACATCGACAGTAGCAGTCCTTCGAGCATACATTGTTCCTAAGCAGAACGAGGTCGTCTAGGCGGAGAAACAACCATAGAAACACCGCATGTGACCAAACAAACCAATAAACTCAGATAAAGAGAAAGTCGACAGAGAGACTCGAGGAAAACCCAATAACAGAGACGCGGACAGAGAAACCACTTACCAGTGCATACGAAAAACAACGGTACCGACGGAGCCATGGTGGAAAACCACATTCTCAAGCAAGAAAACCACTAAACACGACCAAGCATCGATGGTTTCCTCCAAGACAGAGCCGAGCCGAAACAAGTTGCAGAGCGACGAGTTCACCATACCAAAATGACCAGAAGCGCGAAATGAAACAACCAAAACAGGAATGGGAGGATTAGGGTTAACCTTTAATCGAGGCGGACAGGTGTAAGCTGGAGGAGAAGCGAAGTACCGGGAGGTAGGTCAGCAGGTACAGGCACCATTAATTACAGACCAAATAAAAAACGATTGCCAATCACATATAATCAACCGATCAAATCTGTAGGTACCGTGTTGGGTGAGCTGAGGAAGGGCCACGTGGACGAGCCACATCATGCATCATCATTTTTTGTTCCTCGAACCACACCTGGTTCACAGCCATCTATCGGTTCAATGCTAAAAAGAGCCGAGAAAGAAGAAGTTGACAACTTGCTGGCAAAATTTCTCCTCTGGAGTGATATTCCTTTCAGCATTGTAAGGAATAATCCATTTTTCCAACCTGTTATTGATGCTATTGCCAGTGTTGGCCTGGGGTACAAAATCCCTTCTTATCATGATTTCAGAGGCCGGATTCTTCAAAATCAAAAGCATGATTGCACCCAAAGATTGGAGGATTTTAAGGCATCATGGGCAAAAACATGATGCATTGTTACGTCAGATGGTTAGACTAACCAAAAGGGGAGAACCCTTTTAAGATTCTTGGTTAGTTGTCCCAATGGGACTATGTTTATCAAATCTATTGATGCATCTAATCAAATCAAAGATGCAAGAAATTTATGTGATTTGCTTGATGCGTTTATTTTGGAGGTGGGTGAACAACATGTTGTCCAAGTCATAACGGACAATGCTGCAAATTATGTTGCTGCTGGTAGGATGCTTATGGATAGGCATACTACTTTATTTTGGACACCTTGTGCTGCCCAGTGTATTGATTTGATGTTAGAGGACATAGGGAAAATTCCCTTTGTCAAAGATATTGTTGACTCATCAAAAAGCATTACAAAATTTATATATAGTCATACATATGTGCTTAGCTTGATGAGAAAATTCACCAAGAACAAAGAGTTGGTGTGCCCTGCTATTACACGGTTTGCCACCAATTTCATATCTCTTCAATCCCTCTTGAATTCTATGTGGGATGTGAAGAGAATGTTTCTTTCAGAGAAGTGGCGTGCTTTGACAATGAGCCGCAAACCAGAAGGAGAGGCCGTATGCAGACTAGTTTTCATACCAGGAAGACTTCTGGGCGGTAGTGCAGGAGGTGTGTGCCGTTACTGAACCTTTGAGAAAGGTTCTTCAGTTGGTTGATGGTGAAAAGACCGCAATGGGTTATTTGTATGAAGCCATCGACAGGGCCAAAGAAGCCATTCAGGCCTACTATGATGACAAGGGAGATGATGGGTTTCAGAAACAACTCCTTATATGGGGAGTGATTGATGAGCGATGTTGTGTCCAGAAGATGGTGCGATCTCCAGAATAACGTATAGAGATCTCTAAACAAATTGAGACATATAGGATGGCAAGTGGCACATTTGGTTTTGAGATGGATGTCAATGATAGGCTGATTAAAATGCCAGGTATTTTTTAGTTTGTAACTTTGTTTCAAATTTCATTGTCTCTTCAAATTCCATTTTTTTCTTATGTTTATTTAAAATTTTATTTGTAATTTTGTTGTATATGCCTGGTGGAGAATGTATGGTGCCAGGGTACCCCTTTTGCAAAAGTTGGCCATTCGCATCCTTAGCCAAACATGTAGCTCCTCAGGATGTGAGCGCAACTGGAGTGTATTTGAAAAAATACACAATAAGAAGCGCAACAGGTTAACACTTAAACATTTAAAATATTGCAAATTTCGAAATAAATTTTTGAATTCATTAAACAATATTCTTTTTATAATTATTAATTATTATTTCATGATCTTTGTACAGGTTGGAGTCCCAGTGACTTAATGACATGGTCTATGTCTACTACAATCTTTGATTGTGGGTGAGGCAACTTGAGAAGACACTTGATGTGGATTCCATCTCATTGGATGGGATTGACACCACTGCTACATGGAGGGTCGAGGCCTAGAGGCCTCTCATGGAGTCTGCTAATGATTGGTTAGTGCAGGATGTTGTGGAGGGGGAGGAGGAGTAGGTGGAGGAGGAGGAGGAGGAACAGGAGGAGGAGGTGACACCGCCTGCCCGGGCTACCAATGCCACTAGTAGAGGACGTGGTCTACCTCTTATACCTCCTACTTCTAGTTCTTCAACTACTAGAGCACATCAGACTCCACTGCCATCTCCACCAGCACAGGCACCAGTGTCTACATCTAGAGGGAAAGGGAAAGCTGTGGCATTTTCTCGCAAGAGGGGCAGAGGAAATCAATACGATTAGACTTTCATTTTATTGTATATGACATTATGACATGATGAGATACATTATCATATTTTTTGTTGATATTTTGAGGCTGAGTTGGGACTCAGGAGTCAGGACTTACTATTTAGGACATGATTCAATGTTATGTGTGATTTTAGTGCTAGAAATGATATTAAACATCTTATATATTAGTTTTTTTATCATATTTATGTGTCAATGTATTTATTTTATGTTGTTGATGGTTTAGATATTAAAAAAATTGAAAAAAAAAATGAAAAAAATGAATATTTTTGTACCGAACGATTTTTTCCGATTTTTTCTCGATTTTTCCGATTCGTTCTTCGGGCTGATTTAATCCTGATTGCGCTTTTAACAACATTGGCTTCAACCACTCCCTAGATATTAGGATATGAAGTCTAAGATTAGAATCTCAAACCTATCATCATCATAACAATAATCTAAATTTATCTTTCTCCATTACTTCCAACAAAAATAGAGTCTGACATTTCTGCATTATTTTGTTAGTTAAACGAACGATGTATCGAAAAAGTAATCTGAAAGAGGTACCTGAAATATTTGTTTGGAGCTGGAAATTTCGGATGAATCAAAACTATGAAAGGATAGTGGTAGTGCTTTGGGAATTAAGCAACATTGGGTGGTTCCCCGAGAAAGTGTCACCTAAGCTTTGTATCTGGGTTGCATATTTCAAAATATTACATAAATTTGATGTTTATTATATTTTTGAAATATTTCAGAATCCAAGATTAAAATGAAGATGACATAAAAAGAGCGTGATCATTATATCCTATTTTAAGGTTTAGAATGTGAAATTTTGCTAAAATGCTAAATCTGTTACGAGCCCTACAACAGAAGTTAGCATAAATGAAGCTGGTATAGGATCTAAAATCAATGATTGGTAATGAGGAGGCCTGCTCGTAAGCCATCCCTACGTCCTGAGGTGTGTCAAAGGTTCAGGGTATGCCTCTATTAGGGGAAAAAATTTCTTATCTTCACTTCCCATTTAACCAAGATATGTTATCTTTTCGGGTTAAGTTGCTCTAAGTCAAGGTAGAAATTTGTAGGAATTGTAGATTTGAATTTTCAATTGAGACATGTGTGAGTATCCAATATTTTTGAATCGCTAAAATTTATCCATATTATTAAAATTTTACAATTTAAATTATTAATAATAACAATTTTATTAAAAAATATATATCAATCTCATTAAAAATAATATCTCCCGCGGTGAAAACAACAAAAGATAGAAAAAAGATAGATAAAGGATATATAAATGACCCTAAAATGCGGTTTTCTATCTATTAACGTGCCACATGCTGAGAATTTTTCCGCACTTGAATATACCTTAAAGGAAATGGCGGGTTATTATGTATGTATTTTCAGCTGCAATTAATCCAACCCGCACTTGAATATACTTTAAAGGAAATGGCGGGTTATTATGTATGTATTTTCCGCTGCAATTAATCCAATAGTGTTGGAAAGAAAGAGGAGGTAAAACACAAATTTGATGTACAAAAACAATATAAGTTGTTGCTTTTTTTTATCGATAACACAAAATTTTATTTGATTCCAATAAATTTATGATGTGGTATTTATATTTTTTAACTAACGATTCAACTAAAGCTCATTTTAACATGCAAACACACACTAAATTTAACCTTTTAATATATAAGACTAAAATCGAACTAACTCATATTGACATCAGTTAATTCACTCTCTTAATATAGATTGTATTGCATGTAGGAGTAATTATTATTTCCAACAATCTCCTTAATTAGGATTGTATGACTCAACCTAACTCAAACATGACTCAACATAAAATCAACTACGTCTGGTAGGCTTATAATAGAAATTGACTCAATCTTAAATTAAACATGTATGCTTGTCTAACTCTTAGCTAGGCTTACAATGACTCAAAAAATTTACTCTTTTGAACTTTCCATTTTCGTTTCTTCCAAATTCTATACCCACAAAACTGCTTCATTATTTGTTGTACTTTCTTGGCATTCACTCCATATTTCTTCACTTATTGTTGTTGCAATGTTTCTTTGACATGTCTTGAATTTGTTCTGAAAAATATTTTGAATATTTTGATCTTGTCTTTTAATGCTTCCTCTTTAACAACTCTTTCACTCTAGCACTGTTGTCACAATTCTTCATCTTCAATCTATCTTCATCACTCTGCTTCTTGGGATTTATATTCCTTGTCCTCTTTTTGTCATATTTCTTGAGATCAGAATCTTATCGCTTCTTCACTCGGTTGTTGAAATATTGTTTCAATGCTTTCTTCTTTGTCTTCTGAAATGTCCATATATTTTTCTTCACCTTCATCATCAAGTACTATTTTTTTCCTGTAATTTGTACACTCAAAAATCAATGTTACAAATATATTCATTATGCTCTGTAGTGAGAGATTTACTCGCTTCCTTTTCCTTCTCTTCCTTCTCTTCCACTCCTTCACAAACTTTTGATGCTACAAACAGGTTGTCTTTAATTTGTCTTCCAAGTGGGCTTCTCTCACAAAATAACAACATATCAATGTGTTCTTTCTATTGCGTCATATGCAGCCACCCATTACCAGTTAAATTGTCTTCATAAAGTTAACTTCAACAAAATTTTGATCCACTCTATTGTGAGATATCTCAGAATGCATGTGCTCATTATAATTTCGACTTCACCAAATTCATGAGTTGCAGCTGGATTTACCAATGTACATCTCACTTTGCACATCCACATGTGTTTCGTCACAATTGGATTCACATCCATCTTGACCATCCACGTTACAATGGAGTTCTTGGGCATTTATATGATCTTGCTCTCCTTCATTCACGGAGGCTTCAAATTATCTCTCTGCAATCTTTGTTGTGTTTTCTTCATCTTTCACCTGTGCGACTGCATAGTAGCATCTATCACTATCTTTGCTCTTTTATGCTTGTATTGCAAACTTCTCTATGTGTGATATAACCTCTTGTTGCATGACACTTCCCCTTGCACCAAATTATTCTTCAAGGATCTTGCACGTTTCCTTGGAAGATGTATTTTTTTATTCAATGCACCAAAAATTCTCATTCAATGGCTGATCTATAAAATCCAAAACTAAAGCATCACATACTTCACCATATGGTTTTTTAGATTGGTACTCAATTAACTATTTACCTCGAAGAAAAGTTCACACTTTGACAACCCAAAAATCAAATTCTTACAAGTAACCATAGGACGCTGTAGTAGATCTAAGCTATACCAATCTATCTCGATTTCACTTTTGTCTTTGCTAGACTCCTGATTTCCTTGATTGTGATTTGAATCTCTCTAAACATGATAATGATCTTTCTCTCTTCTTTTCATTTAATTTTCTTAATCTGCTTCAATCGGGCTTTGAGACCCATAATTCTTATGTTTCTTTTGTATTGTAGCTGCTTTCCTTACTACATAAAGCAACTCTCCATATCGCCACAAAAAAAAACTCAAACACTATCACACTTTACAAACCAAAAAAATTTACAATCAACGAGCCTTTCTAAAACCCTAAACTCTCTTCATTTTTTTTTTAATTCTCCTTTTAAAAAAATCACTTTAAAATTCTCAAAAAAAAAAAAAATAATAATAATTTACCATTTTTAAAACAACCCTTGAATAATCCTTCTGCGTTCCCTTTCAGAAATAAAACTTAATAAAACGCTCTCACGATATATTAACTTTGAAAACACACCATCTTCAACCTCTTTAAAAAGAAAAGGCTTTCCATATGAACTCCTAAAACTTTGACTTTTAAAACATAATAATTGTACGTTTTGAATTTTCAAACCTTCACCACTTGAAAAAAAACTTTGGATATGACTTTTTCAAACTTTGACTTTTTAAAATAATAATTTATGTACGTTTTGAATTTCCAAACCTTCAACTACGGTGGCTCATCCACATAGTGCTCCGGCCCTCACTTTGTTTTAAAATAAAATGACAGCTACGACTCTACAAATCGAATTGTAGACCGTGACTCCGTCATTGGCTCACGACGGTGGTTCCGGCACCTTCTCAGTATCACGGACGATGGGTGGTTACGACATCTTTTGAATATAACGGACGGACGATTGGTTGTTACAACATCTTTTGATATAGCAGGCGACTCTCCGGGCTGCAAATAGTTACTGATCTTCTATCACACAAAAATTGATTACATTAAACTTATCATAGGTATTTATACTTTTTAACGAACAATTCAACTAAAACTCACTTTAACATACAAACATACACTGAATTTAATTTTTACAAATATAAATCTCTAACTCCAACAATCACACTGACACCAGTTAACTCACACTCTTAATATATCAAACTACATTGCAGGCTGAAGTAATTACTATTTGCAAACGGATTATGACAGAAATTCAATAGCCGGTCTTTGTCAAACTAAAATTTCTCCAAAATGTGATAACTATTCAGCGTCCCGCGACATCTGTTGGGTTTTTATAGAATGCAACAATGCAACAATTCTGTCTGCCGGCTTATTTTTAGAATGCGACGAAAGGCGTAGCAGGTTGGACTGTGTCCATTTGCTGTTTTTTAATTGGAAATGTAATATGGGTTATCGTTTTGCTGTTATTTTATTCGAATTGTAGCATGAACTTCTGTTAGAATAGCAGGAACTTCTGTTAAAATGCATCCCAAAGTGAGACATTCGATCAGCTTATCAGTTGGACATATCATCTTAAGTCGTGGTCTCCTAAAGTTTTGTCCGATTTGAGATAGACTCTAAATTCACCATGGGTTCTGGGAAGATGTATTTGGACAAACGACAAAAGGTTATTCAGGGATAACTTTCTTCGGAACAACGCTCACGAATCTCGATCCTGTTGCAACTACTACACCTACATGCGGACTCTTAGTTAAAGCATGGGATTGCATGCAGGTGGACTCTTAGTTAGAGCATGGGACTACATGGAACTACTACACATCTATATGCGGACTCTTAGTTAGAGCATGAGATTGCATGCAAGATTCCTTTTGCATGATTTACTCTTTGATTTGCTCCTTCTTTAACTCCACAACTGACTAGTTATCTCCGGAACTTGTTGTAGGGGTTGAGTCTTCTCATTGATCACCACTATAGTGCATTACCTTGGGATCTTCACCCAGTAATGCTATAACATGAGCATTGTAACATATTTTCTAATGAATCATTATTTTTTTCTTTCGATTTTCTTTTAGTGTTTTTGCTCTACAAAGCTGTGTATTCAACCTTTATTAGCTAGATTCATCTGTGCAGGTTTTTTTAACACATTTACATGGTATCGGATCCCACAGGTTGCTAGATAAAAGACGCACTAGTACTTTATTTTGCAAGTATTACAGCTCGGAAATCGAAGATTGACAGAAAAATGGAGTTTCCCAAAGCGTCAACCCTAACACCATACAACTATCACGAATGGAAGGACCAAATGGCTCGATCCCTTTGTCAAAAAGGGCTGTACAGGATTACCATGGCTACAGAAGTGGAACCCACTTCAGCCATAGAGAAATCCAAGTACCTCAGCCGTATGGATGAAGCCCACGGATCCATATGCATGTGCATCTCTCTCGAGTTGCACTTTCATCTATTTGCCTGCAATACTCCCAATGAGATTTGAAAAAAGGTTGAAGATCTCTACGAGAAACAGGATGAGATGAAAGGACATATGCTCGAAATGGAGTTGCTATCATTGGATCCACGTAACTATGATAGAATTGAAGACTTCTTCACCAAATATAATGATCTATTGCTACAACTCAAAGGTTGTGGAATTGACAAATCCAAGGAGGAGAGTCGCCAAATTCTCTCTATTATGTCAAAGCTCGGACCTGAATACTCCATCTTTGTGTCTACATTTCATTCAGTAAGGCTCGCAATAGGTAAATCGTACACTATGCCTTCTCTCAAAGAATTTATGGAGTCCCTTATTTTTGAGCAAGATAAACTCATTGGCATGGGGAAAATCAAATCTCCAAAAGCGCATGCACTTGCTATGCATGATAGCAGCCACAATAAACATCATAGATCTAATTCAAGTCAGAAAAATCAGCAGCAAAAAGACAAGGAAAAAGCGCATTCCCATCCAAAGAAGAAAGGGTACACCAAGCCCTTCAATGACTCCTCTAGCTCGAGAAATGAAAAAGAGAATAAAGGAAACAGATGCACCTACCGTCAAAGACGATTCAATCCAGAATCCTCTTGCATGAAGAAACAAGTTGACCAAATGGCAGAAATCCTTCAGAAGCACAATCTTGGGGATCACATCCCTCTGGGCGCTAAGAAGAAAACTGAGGATCCGCCACACGGGAGAGGTAATAGTTTTCATGTTTTAGTTGCAATTAATTCTTCTCCTGATTCATGGATTATAGATTCTGCTGCATCACGTCATATGACTA
Source organism: Pinus taeda (assembly GCA_000404065.3). Taxonomy (NCBI): domain Eukaryota; kingdom Viridiplantae; phylum Streptophyta; class Pinopsida; order Pinales; family Pinaceae; genus Pinus; species Pinus taeda. The sequence goes on from APFE030801546.1 coordinate 22,301, forward strand.
CTGCAAAGGAAGTCTATTCCTCTTTGAATGCATGCAAAGGACCTCCCATCCTCATGGGAGATGACTCACCTATTGAGGTCACCAAAAAAGGTAGAGTGGAACTTTTACATGGAAGCTTTGAAGATGTGCTTCATGTTCCAAAAATTTCGGTAAACCTGCTTTTAGTTTATCAGATCACTCATTCTGGCACCAGAAAGAGAGTGGAATTCACTCTAGATGCAGTAAACATATATGATCTACATAGCAGCGCCAAAATTGCAACTGGTGAGGTAAACAATGGAGCCAGACTGTATACATTTTCTAAATTTATTGAATCTGAATCCTCCTTATTGCTTACACATGTTGATGATAGTAGTAGGCTTTGGCACGAGAGGTTTGGTCACTTAAATTACAGGTATATGCAGCAACTAAGCAAGAATGAGATGGTGGAAGGCTTGCCAAATATCAATTTCTCCAAAGGAGTTTGTGAAGGGTGTGTTCTTGGCAAACATCCCAGAGAAAAGTTTGACACCGGCAAGACTCACAGAGCATCCTCTCCTCTAGATCTGATCCATAGTGATCTCATGGGGCCCTTTCCTCATCCTTCCATCAACAAAGAAAGGTATGTGCTTACATTTATTGATGATTTCTCACGGTATACTTGGGTGTATCTTCTCAGAAACAAATCTGAAGTTTTTGAGCACTTTGAAGATTTCAAAGCACTAGTTGAGACACAGTCAGAAAGAAAGATCAAAGCCCTCCATACAGACAATGGGGGGGAATATGTTAACGCAACACTTCAGAACCTTTCCCTTCAGTCCGGCATACAGTTGCAGTACACAGTTCCATACATTTCGCAACCGAACGGAGTTGCTGAGAGAAAGAATCGATCTCTCAAACAGATGGCTTCCTGCATGCTGCATGCTAAGTCATTGCCTTATAAGCTATGGGCCGAAGCACTTAATTGTGTTAACTACATCCAGAACAGATCTCCTCATAGGTCTATCAAGAATCAGACCCCCTTTGAGGCTTGGAGCGGCACTAAACTAGAGATCACTCACCTCCGTGTTTTCGGCTCTCGAGCATGGGCCTGGATCCCCTCTGAAAAAAGGAAAGCTCTTGATCCACAGAGCATTGAGTGCATCTTTGTTGGATACCCTGATGGTGTGAAGGGATATCGACTGCTCATTCCCTCTATGGATAAGCTCATCATTGAGCGAAGTGTCAAATTTGAGGAAAGTCTCTTGCGTGCACCTCAGTCGTCGCATGCAGACACTTTTTATCTACCTCATGTCCGAGATGATGACTAAGTGCACTCAGATACAGATACAGATCATGCAGATGCCGAGGAAAAGCGTGCAGATACAGAGACAGAGTCTTTAGATACAAATCTGGTGCATGCAAATGATGATCCACATCCAAGCCTTGATCGGGCTTCCAGCAGTGAATCATATTCCACTATCATAAATCAGAGAATAAGGAGCTTACGGGAGATATATGCACAAGACCAACCAGCTGCTAGAAATGGCCTTGTGGGGAATAATTCTGATCTGTAGAGGACTAGCTTAGAGTTTATTGAGCCTCCTCTTGTCCTCGTTGCCACTGAACCATCGCCCTCCTGGAATTGTCATTTGGTTCAGTCTTTTGATCCACAACCTTATGCTGAGGCTGTTGGGCATCCATCTTGGGAGTCCACCATGGAGGAGGAGTATAACTCCCTCCTTGAGAACCAGACTTGGGATCTGGTCCCCCTTCCTTCAGGAAGGAAACTTGTCCGATGCAAATGGGTCTACAGGACCAAGAGTGCTGTAGATGGGAAAATCACTAGACGAAAAGCGAGGCTAGTAGCTAAAGGCTTCCAACAAGTGCATGGCATTGATTATGACGAGACCTTTGCTCTAGTAGCAAAGATGGATTCCATACGCCTTACACTTGCCATTGCAGCTGCCCAGCGGTGGGAAGTACATCAGATGGATGTAAAGAATGTCTTTCTTCATGGAGACCTATCTGAGGAGATCTACATGGAGCAGCCACATGGTTTCATTCAGGACTCATCTTTGGTCTGCAGACTAAAGAAATCTCTCTACGGCCTTAAGCAGGCCCCGAGAGCTTGGTATGCGAAGATGGATTCTTTTCTCTTATCACAAAACTTTGAAAGATGTAAGTCTGATCCAAATGTTTACGTGCTTAGGACACATGATTCTCTTCTTATCTTAGTTTTGTATGTAGATGATCTCCTAATCACTGGCAGCTCAGCTTCAGTGATTGCTATGGTCAAGAGGGCCTTGCATGATAGGTTCTTGATGACGGACATGGGTCCATTACACTTCTTTCTTGGTCTTGAGATTAGCCAGGATGCCACAGGCATCAAACTCTCTCAGGCTCAGTATGCACGGGATCTCCTCGAGAGATTTCGCATGACTGACTGCAAGCCAGCACCGACTCTTTTTCTGTCTGGGGTTTGCCTTGAGGATGGAGGTGACACTCCATTAGTTTACAACACTCTCTACCGACAGCTAGTGGGGAGCTTATTGTACCTCACCCACTCGAGACCAGATCTCTCATATGCAGTAGGGGCAGTTTCCAGATACATGCAGCAGCCGCATGAGCTACATTGGAATGCTACCAAGCGCATCCTCCGATATGTGCAGGACACCATCACCTTCGGGATTCACTATACAACAGGCACTGCATTGAATCTCCTTGGCTTCACAGATTCTGATTGGGTGGGAGACAACATTGATCGCAAGTCCACTTCCGGATATTCACTCAGTCTAGGATCTGGCCCTATCTGTTGGTCGAGCAAGAAGCAGGATGCTATTGCTCTCTCTTCAGCTGAGACTGAGTACAGAGGAGTAGTCAACATCACCATACAGGCTTTGTGGCTACAGCACTTCCTCACTGAGTTGGGCGTTCAGTTCCGCCAGCCCATTGTCATCTGGTGTGACAACCAGAACACTCTCAAATTTTGCAAGGATCCTATACAGCGGCAGCGGATGAAACACATAGATATACATATGCACTACATCAGAGACTTAGTACATGATCGGGTCATTGATTTGCAGTTCTGTCCCTCAGTAGAACAGACTGCAGACATCTTCACCAAGACATTCACTGAGCAGAAGTTTCGCTCTCTGCGTGATCGTCTTGGAGTGAAGCACACAGTTGCTTAGCAACTGTCTTTTCTTCCTCTTTTCTTTTGATTACATTGTATTTTGAGAGGGGGGGGTTTCCCACAAGGTTTTCCCTCTTTTCTCAATTTTAATACAAGTTGCACTGTATTTTGGGTGACCTTTGGCCTTCGTTGTCAGGGCCCATTTTCTATTTTTCCCCATAGTGGTGTTCAGGGGGGGTGTTGGAACTATTACACCTACATGCGGACTCTTAGTTAATGCATGTGATTGCATGCAAGCGGACTCTTAGTTAGAGCATGAGACTACATGCAACTACTACACATCTACATGCGGACTCTTAGTTAGAGCATGGGATTGCATGCAAGATTCCTTTCGCATGATTTACTCCTTGATTTGCTCCTTCTTTAACTCTTCAGCTGACTAGTTATCTCCGGAACTTGTTGTAGGTGTTGAATCTTCTCATTGATCACCACTATAGTGCATTGCCTCGGGATCTTCACCCAGTAATGCTATATCATGAGCATTGTAACATATTTTCTAATGAATCATTCTTTTCTTTTTTCAATTTTCTTTTACTGTTTTCGTTATGCAATGCTGTGTGTTCAACCTTTACTAGCTAGATTCATATGTGCAGTTTTTTTTAACACATTTACAGATCGGGGAATAGATGCAGAGAGTTGTATAATATAGTTAGGAAACAAATTATGCAAGTTGTTAATGACGTCAACTACCTACAATGTTGATGGGCAGGGATGGAATTTGACTAGCATTTTGCTCGTCATAATGCATTTTGCCTGTATTTGACTGTTGGAATGTGTGGATGCCCGTTTTCCATGATGTGCATGGAGGGATGTAACCCTTATTTTTGACGTTTAAATTTTTCTCTAAAACGTTCTTACGCCTATTTATTTTCTATTTTTCATTGTTTTTTTCTTGCAAGGTTTTTCGCAAAATGCACCGCATGTCTGGACTCAAACGGTAATGGAAAGTTACGTGACTCGGTTGAGTATGTTTTTCCGGAAATTGGTATAAGTTTAATAACGGATCATTATTGATATTTTGAAATTAGAATTGGTCTTGCTTTTTGAAATTAGAATTGATCTTGTTTTCCGCTACCTTTTATAGAAGGTACAGGACTGTGTACACTACCTTCCTTTTACCGAAAAGACATCAAAAAAGAATAAGGCCAACATCCAAGGTCGTGAAGTACCACCGTACCAGTAATAACCCAATCATCTCCACTGAGAAGGTGTTAATATTGTTGGTGGCGTGGCTTCATCGTCAAACTGCACAGGTGCAAAAGAAGAGCTTTGGTAGTCTATTTCCCTGACACACACAATTTCAATGCATATGCTCATTCAGACATACGCCCAACTCAAGATTCGCTCCGAGAAAACCAGGTTAGGCATTGATCGTTTTTTCTTGTGGGTTTGAGTTGCTGCGAGTTTTTAATTTTTTGATTTCATTAGCTAGGTTCGAAGTTCGAAATGTTTGGGGTAATATATTTCCGTGAAATGGGCTCCAGCCCCTAAGTTTTTTACTTCCAAATTAAAGCCTATTTCTTGAGCGATAGTCGATTATATATTAATATCTCATTTCTGAGTAATCACGACTCAGCTAAACTAAGTTCTCATTTCTTCCACGACTGCTCACATGGGCCAGTAACTGATGCAGACATTTGATATTCAAAATTCTGTATCCATATATAATATAATTTTCTGCATGACTCCTTTTTTTCCCACCAAATGCAAATGTCCGATATTTGTTGACTTCAATTTTTTTCTTTCAAGATCACATATTATGGCACAGTTAATCAAAGACGTAATCTGGAATTCAATAGTGTGTTTGTTGGCGTGGATCGGTTCAATTTAATCACTTGTTATTCTTTTCGTCGTCTCGCCAAAGTCGCCGATGTATGGAGGGTGAATGAATCTAATATTACACCGTTACTCCAACAGTACGCCCAAGCTACTGCTGTGTGATCGATTTAGATTCGTCCTGGTTGTCTCATAATACTATTCTTGGAGGCTGAGCGACCGTCAATTATTGGACACTTACTCTTAGAAAACCATCTATACAACATGCTATATTGCAATGAACTTTCATTTCTCGATATTTACTAGGTTTATTCAATAAAGCTTGACAATCTTAATTCTAATCATGAATCATGATGCATATACTAAAAATCTTTCTATATCCAAAACATTATTGTATTTCAATCCCAACATTTAACAGACCATTATATTGTCTTCATTGTCTGTCTTTAATGAAAGTACTTTGCATGTGTTAATGATTCCAAATTACCTAGTGCACTAAAAAAAAATTACTCACGCACCTATCCCGGGTTAGAGAATATAAGTATGGTCTTCCCTCAGTGCTATAATAATTCTAACGCGAGTCCTTGAGATGTGCACCTTGATTGCGGCCATAAAAACTTCTCCATGGTATATTATGATATAATGAGCCTAGTCTGTTGGTTACATTTTAGATTTTTTCGAGGTTTTTTTTTTCATTTCTTTTGTTAAAGTGATTAATTACAAAATTTGAATGGTGAATTTTTCACCATTTAAGATTTTTAAAATTTTTTAGGGTGCTGAATTTGTATATATATTCAAAAATTTATTTTAAATAATAAAAAATAAAAATACAAATTTACCCTATAAAATTCATATATATAATCAATATCCATTTTAAATAAATTCACCACACTCTAGCCAAAAACACCATAAAAATCTCATCATTAAACAACTACCAAATAAAGTGACTGCCATAAGTAAACTCTATTAAATCTACCTAAAGAGGATGTGTTGCTGCAACCACTGTCCCCTAAACATGCCAAGATCTTTCCGACGTTGCCCAAAATCTGCTTTACACAACCCAGGCCTTTACTTATATAATTAAAAGCTAAAATAAATTAAAAATAAATTCCCAGCATAGGATATAACAACCATTAATTGAAGTGCGTCATACTAGCGCAAGGAGTGCTAATTGTAATGAGCTTTAGAGCTGTACAGTAAAATGCCTAAACTCAAAGTGAAATCTAACCACGAAAATATCTGATTGGTCTTACAGAATGGTAGTTAACCATCGCTATAATTTTCAAATAAAACTACTACAATTAATGTTTTATAATAAAAATATTAAAAAAAACGAAACGTCAAAAAAAATTGTGTGACAGCTAAAAAATTCCAAATTCGGAGTGACCTAAATTTCGCAACTGTAAAGTTATAAATAAGTTGAAGTTATTAGGAACCAGGTGAAATACTTATTAAATAAATAAGTACTTTTCTGGGTCAACTTTGATAAAAGCCTCAAGTTCGAAACTAACAAAAACCTAATCAATTTGGAAATTGCCTAATTTGGCCCTTAT
>APFE030801546.1:49965-72710 GCA_000404065.3 Pinus taeda
AAAATATTTCAGTGGATGGTATGTCTTTTATTTGTTGTACATTCATGCCTTAATCAATAAATTTGATTCCGATTGCTGAGCACTCTAGTGTTGCGAACACAAGCTCAATATCTCTCTTTGATCATTGGAAATTTTTCCAATATTTGATACCAAAGCTAATGGTCTGTTCATAAGGAAGGCCAGACTTTAATTTTCAGGTTGGTTACCTATTTGAAAAAGAACAAGAAATACAACAAACACCCATGCAAATTAGAAGTCTCAGAGTACAGCAGAACCATGGCTGTAGCTAGCTTGACTTTCTTCTTTTTCTAAAACAGATCTTCTTGTAAAATTTAACAGCATGGAACTTCATCTGGAAGCTGCAAATGGGAATTCCATTATTGAACAAGATCATTTAGCATTTTGGAAGAAGATGAAGTCAAACATACCATATGAACTACTAGAATCAACAAATGGGAAACTAATAATGACAGGACTCTTACTTGTAGCATTTTGAGCATTAATGATCAAATGACTCACATCAGCAGTGCCAAAACACCAAAAGAAAAATGCACCAAAAGAAAAATGGGGCACACGTGTGTGAAAATAAAGCTATAACTGTGAGATTTGTCTAAGGGAACTTCACCAAATAAAGAGGAGGCTCCTAATATGTAGCCAAAAACAACAATCAATTGAAATTCAAGTTGTTTAACATTTATGAATATCAAGCTGTCATCCTAAGATATAGCTGAGGAAGTTTTCACAAATAAAGATGACAACATAAGATGTGGCCAACAACATCAATCACTTCAAAAAATTGTTAGAGATGCTAGCATCTGTTTAGGCACCAATTCAAAATGTGCATGTAGTCATCACCTTGCTTGCATTACTAGCCTAATCTTATGACAATCTGGTCATTTCATTTGACATAGAGCCCAGATCGCCATAATAATGCAAGAGAAGACATGAAAGAAATATTCAAGGTTGATAATAAAAAATACAGTTTTCTTTCAGCAAGTAGGAACAAGAAGTTCGAGAAAAAGGTTGTTGATCTGACACGAAAATGAGATTCGCTTGCAATTATATTTTTTGTTGCTAAAATAGCCAAGTATAATTCATTTATTGTAGAAAGCAATGACACCACACCAAAGGAGCATTGGAAAATGCTTTCAGTTGAAAAGGAGGATAAAGCAAATGTGGCAACATACTTCAGGTAGTCTGAGCCTACTACTTACATCAATGCTCACTGGTTGGTGCCCTTGCATTTTTCCGTGGTCATCCTTCCTAGCAAGCATGTGAAAATTAATGTGCAACAAATTCCTCTCACATAATTGAATATATTTGTACTCAAAATCTCACCCTAATGAAAATCCCAAATAAACTATGCACCTGGCAAAGTGCATAGGCAGGCACAGTGGATGTAGGAAGCTTGCAATGGTGGTGGTTTAGGATTATTTTATTTTCATGGCCTCCATGGCTAAGTGGGTAGTACACAATCAAGCACACTGGATGCAGGAGCTTGAGTTTGCAATTGTAATGGCGGTGGTTTATTGTATTTTTTTCAACTAAAAAAATTATGTTTGGAGCAGTTTTAAGATATATATATAATTCTGCTTGAGATTGGACCATGTTTGGAGCAATTTTCAGATATATATAATTTTGTTTGGGATTAGACCTGCTTACTTAACTATTAACCATTAAACCACGTCCTAAAAACTATTGAAGATGTCTGAATGGTTAAGTGGTTCGTTATAAATCTGGTAACTGATTACGATGCCATGGGAAAACACCTTCAGCATCACTCGAACCTGCGCCCAAATGGAGACCTTGAATGTATCTGTTTCGCCAGACGCTGTGAGCTACCAATGCAGACAATTTATAGCAGCACAGGGTGGGATTCATATGCATGGGCCTTTCGGGCACCCACCAAAATGGTGGATGTCATTGTTCACAGAGTATAATTTACCTTACGGCTAGGGCACAGCCTGCCGGGATTCAGCACTTCGAGCGGACCTACGAGGTGAGCAAGCACCGTGAACAGGAGAAATGAATGCTCGAGAGGACCTGTTCCGGTTGTGCAAATGGAGAAAATGAATGTTTGGCGCGAGGGATCATTTGAAATTGCACGTGTGTTGGTTGCCAGCACAACGGGTGCTAGCTCGGAGGTGGTGGGGCAAAGAAGCGTTAATTAGTGTTATATCTTATCGATTACTTTACATAGTGTTATATGTTATCGATTGCTTTACATAGTGTTATATGTTATCTATTGCCTTACGACGTTTTCTTTGCAACGTCTGGTGCAAATGCTAGTTAGATGTATGAGAAAATATCGTCAGTAAGTAATTAGGCCGATAGGTTTTTTTATGTATCAACAATCGTCAACACTTTTATCATAGGTTTTCTTATGCCTCAATAATCGTCAATACTTTTGCTCTGCTCAGTTCCATCAGGGGAGACATTTTCAACCGTTGATTTCAGGTGTTCTTTCTGCTGCCGATTTACAGCCAATTATTAAGCATTGCTGAATTTACAGACAGAGCTTCATTTTTTTTTAATTTAATTTCACAGCTGTATGAGTGGTGGGTCATCGTATCTGACCCGCATGCACTGCACTTTGATGACTTTTTCCCAATATCCGGTTGAGTTGCCTTCTTTTCACCCGAGGGTGTTCTTCGGATAATTCACGGGAGTATCTCGGCAGGTTTTTTGTTGTGGCTATGGGCGAAAACGATGAAAAATTCATGCCAGACATTTAGGGGCTGGAAGGCTTTGCAGGAACTGTTATCCATTCGATTGATTACAAAAGCGGAAAAGAATTCGAAGGCAAGAAAGTTCTCATCGTCGGATGCGGTAACTCTGCCATGGAAATAGCGTTGGATCTCGTAAATAACAACGCAAGGCCCTCTGTTGTCGTTCGTAGTCCGGTAACCCTTAAATCTTTAAATCTTTACAGCTGTTTTAATTTCTGAGCTATCTATTTCAAATCTTTTCCATTTTCTGCCAAAAACTTAAAGCTAAATTGTAACCTTTGAACCTTTTAATCATTCACAATTTCATGAATCTCGATGCTTTAATCTTTCTTGTCCACACAATAATTTCGTCTGTCTCTTCTCCTTGCATTTTAAGTCGCATGTCCTGCCGCGAAAAGTTCTTGGAAGATCCACATTCTCTGTTACGATGCTGCTACTGAAGCTGCTGCCCCTGCGAATGGTGGACAATTTGTTCATCATGTACAGTAATTTAACCCCAGCCAACACGAATTCTCTCGGAATACCCCGCCCCGTGCAAGGACCGTTCGATATGAAGTTCAAGACCGGGAAAACCCGGTGCTGGACGGCGGGGCCAAAATACGGCAAGGAAAAATTAAGGTAAATTGACTCCATTCTTCTCGCAGAATTTTGAAGCCAGTCCAAGTTCTCCATTAATAGCTTTAATGGTAGGTTGTCCCAAATTTCTGCCGCGTAGAGGCCACTGGGGTCGAGTTAGAAGACAATCGAGAAGAGGATTTTGACGCTATAATATTTGCGACTAGTTACAGGAGTGCAGTACTCCGCTGGCTCAAGGTATGCCTAATCAGTGATTTTCTGCTTTCGTACGGTTTTTTTCTTTCGAAGATCCCTAATTTTGAAATTCGCCACTTAATTTGTAGAATAGCGGAGAGCTTTTCTCAGACGACGGATTTCCAAGAAATCCGTCTCTAGACAACTGGAAGGAAGGGAGGATTTCCAAGAAAGCCGTCTCCAGACAACTAGAAGGAAGGGAGGGTCTGTATGCCCCCGGCTTCGGAAGAGCAGGTCTGCTCGGATCTTCGATGGACGCTCGGCTGATCGCCCAAGATATATTTCAGGCCGTCAAACACTTGAATTTCCCATCAAGCGGGCAGATTGGGGATGGTGTATGTATTCACTTGAATTTGCCACCGGGCGGGCAGATCAGGAATAGTGTATCCATTCGTCGCTGGAGTGATAGAATTCAAATAACATAACGTACGAGATGGAACAGCTAACGCTAAAGTGATTCACGTTTTAAATTTTATTTTATTTTGGGTTTGAATATGCTGGAAAAGATAAATCATGTATGAGAGGTGAGAATTGTTGGAATATTTCATGAATGTATTTTTAAAATTTTTTTAATGTAATTAATTTTACATAGGTTTGAATAGTATTAAATTTATTTTTTAACAATTTTAAATGATTTTATTCATGGGCTTGCAGCTAGATAGTATAAGAGATTCATAAAAGGATTTTCTAAGATTGCTTTTTTATTATTTTTTTATAAAATAAAGGAATTAAATCGAATGGATATTAAAGTTTGAAAAATGTTCCCAACTATTAATGAATTGAATACTAGTGCACTCATTTTGAAGATTACTAATTCAAATGAAAATTATGTGTTGTTTGCATATATATTTAAAGAGAAATTTTGTGGATTCTTTATTTAGAATAGATATATGATTTTTTATGAATTTATACTTAAGTAGTTACATGTAATGAATCAACATCTTTTCTAGAAAAAATCAACAATTCTAATTTAATAATCCTATCGGCCTTTTTTTGTACCTTTTGGGACAATTGCTAGTTATATATTTCCTTACATGTAGAAAATAATTATGTAGATTCGATGTGTCGTTGCGAGTGCACTAAATTTAAAATGTATTTGAAAAAATTTAAACCGACTAATAAGTATTAACATTATGATTGGATAATTTTCAAATTTAGCATTATGATTGGATAATTTTCAAATTCTTGTATAACAGCTTGATTTATTTATATAATTTTGGTGTGTTATTGTAAGTTCATCATATTTGGAATGTATGAGAACAGAGGACTACTAAATAATTTAGTAATTCTGAAATTGTTTTATTACATATTAATGTTAATTTTGTTAAATCTAAAATATTAAAACAAAAGTTCAACAGATTCAATTTTGAAAATAGTAACTTTAAATAATTTAGAAATAAAAAAATATGAATTTAATTTAAAAAATGTTAGTTTTGATTTTAAAATTAAAAACTTTTAATTAAAAAAAAAATTCAATTTTATATAAATTTTTTAGTAGTGTTTTTCTCTTTTTATCATTTGAGTGATTCTTTCTCTTTATTACACTTTAAAGTTCATGTTAGTTTATTTTGATTATGCTATTTAATCAATATCGGCTTAAGTAATTTATAAATCTCATTGTTTTTTAAACATAATGGTTAAGGGCTTAATATTACGGAATCTAGGTTAGGGTTGAGAACCTTTACATATATTTTTCCAAGACAAATTTTTTGTAGACAAGAGACTATTCAAGGAATTTACATATTCTAGGATTGAAGTTCCAAATTATCCTAAAGGCATTGACACTATAAATTGTACAAAAAAATCCTAGAATATAGAAAAATTTACATTGTATCGTAGGAAAATATGTATTCAGAACATGACACGACTAGCGTCAAAAATAAGTTCAATTCGTCCAATTAGTATCGTCACCCCTAAGTCAACGAGCTCTCTTCCCTTTCGCCACAATGCTAGTGCCTTCTACACCTATAGTCTTTGATGGAATACCAAACCCAGTGATCTCTATAGTGACTAAACTTTCTCCAATAACATGAATTTCCTTCTTGAGGTCATCAATTGATTTCTCCATATCAGCTTGGAGATGGAGACAAGCAATGCACGTGTTGCATTCACTAGCATGTCTAACACCAAACATACCTCATTATTATTAGAGAGGACGTGAGAATTGGAAATTACATAACAAAAAACGGGACCCCAATGAAACTGACCTGAATTGAAAGAAGATCCTACAACTAAATGAGTGTGATCCAGGAACTCAATTGCATTGTGGGGAGGTTAGGTATTCGATATATAGGTAATGTACCTGCTACAAATGAGCCAGAAAACCACCAAATATTTGTCTCTATTAACCAAAGATTCACTAAGCAAAGTAATGACACGAATGTGTAGGCAATCGACTTCCACAAATTCATTTTTTCAACTGAGGCTTTGATCATCGCATCCCATGAGAATCAATCAACATCCCACAATAGGAGGCATAAATGGGAAAGGAACCTCTACCTTGGAATGATCAGAAAGTCACAACAATTGAGATCCCAACTGCTAAGATAGGAAAACAGATAAATAGGTCGGAAATTTGGAGATCATCAGTAGTCGAAACTCAATATGTCATCCACCTTGCGTAAGAAGGATACAAGGGAATGTCACATACCCATCATTCCAATGATACTGAAATTTGTCAGGCCTCTAATACTGTGAAGGCAGATAAACCAAAGTTCATGCTTATTCCTATTGGGAGTAGAGGAGCCACGAACCACCCTTGTATATTTTGCAAAATTCATGAAAAATATGTGATAAGGTAAAACAAATCTATGTTGTGCATTTCAAGTTTTCCTTGCCCCAAATTAGAACCTTTTTTAGCAAAGTTCATCTAATCGAACATTCAACTATCTGAGAATATGATAAAATTCAAGATTTTCAAATTTAGAACTAGAACTAATCACTCTGGCCTGTCTATTATGGTTCCGCCACCCTCATAAGCGGTATAATTATTCGCTGTTTAATAGAAATGGGCCTCCTGCGCCGCTGATGATGGTAGGGGATCCAGCGGAAAGCACTTGCAGCAGTGCTAGCTAGGTATTGATCCGTATCTGCGCTTACCCATGATGCACCTCTGGCCTTTGTCATTTGATGGATGTTGGTCATAAAATCTCCGAAGAATGAAATCCTTTCAATTTTTTTTCTATGGCCACCCCTAATCCATTCCATAGCGCAAGGAACTTGACCATATCAATGGATGTTGTTCCTAACCCCACGTAAATTTCATCGCTATTTTTGATCGACTCTTATAAGAACCCCTCCTTCTGCACTGCCCCCTGATATTGTTTATAAAATAATTCTTAACATTTGAAGTAACTCCAAAAATATTCAAAACTCCATTTTTTATTCCATATTTCTTTCCTTTCTACTATTGTTCTCACATATACCAATTTTGTTAATTATCGAGATCCTTGAGTTTTTATTGTTCAACTAACAAGAAAATGTTTTTTATTTTCGAAATATAAATAAGTTGAATGTCTTATTTTTGTATATCAATATGTAATATAACCATGGTATTCATTTATAAATATATCAATACCAATGAGTTGTGAAAAACTTAACACAAATAATAATTACTTTATCTTGTTGTATTTTTTTAAGGTAATTTATGATCATGTACAAAAATGTTTCCATTAACAAAACAAGAAGTCTATTAGTTAGTGTCTTTTAGTAATTTCCTCACATTAAGTAAGAAACGCGAAACTTGTTTTTATATAAAGTGTCGTTTAGAAAACTAACATTCTAATTAAGCAAAAAAGAAAAGAGAGATTTATTTAAGAAAAAACTCACATTCTAAGTAAGAAAAGAAGAGAAATCGATTCAAGTAAATTTACTTGAGATAATAGTTGTTAGTTAAAATCATTAGTTATTAATTAAAATTATTAAACTTAATACATAACAGTGAAATTAATGTATTCACTAAACTAAATATTTCGAAGAAGTAGGCTATAGTTTGACATGAAATAAGAGAATATAAAAATTATGCAACATAACTTTAGCTTTACTTTTATTATACACATTATATAGAGAAGGATATTTTAAAACTTTTTTTACCACTTTATGTTAATGAAATGGAACCTAATGTCAACTCCCTTCACTTGTTGGCTGAAATTGTTATATCCTCTTTGTGTAGCCCTCGCTTCATTACAGGTGTGCATCTTATAAACCGATGTATAACTTTCTCTCATTCTCAGAGTGGTGGAGGTTAAAATTCTATAAGTTGTCATTCCCAAGAAAATCATCTCAATTTATCCCATCCTAAGTTGCCTCAGGGTAATTTTTTAAAGAATTTTATTAACATCTCACGATCGTAGGTGTCCAAATATATCCTCCTAGATCCAAGAAATACTTATTTAGTGATACTCTCAGGGGCAAGAGCTAAGGAATTAGAGAATTGTCTTATTAATTCTAGTGAAACATTGCTAGAATATTCCTCTCTTACATCTCAAATCAGCGAAATGTATCTCTGATATGAAGGAAGGGGAGAAAAAATGGATTAGAGGAGATCACATGCTACATATGGGTTATAATTCCTTATTTAGTTTTGTTATAATACGAATAAAATCTTGTTTCCTTATCCATTTTATGTCTATATATGTGAGAAAATTGATTGATTTGTTGTATTGACTTTATGATTCATGTTAGCTTTCCTTTTGCGAACACACATATCATCACTATATGTTTGTGATTATGTGTATGGTTTGGATTAAGGAGCTAGAGAAGGATCTATTGGCGGGAATAGGTTTTCCAATTGAAAAGGGGGTTTGCAAACTAAATTAGCCTACTATGGTTAGGGGTATGATCATTTACATTTTAACTTATGTTATTTGCATGGTTGTATATTGCATTGCAACGAGGAGATTAGCTTAGTTATTCAAACCATTGTATATCACATTTTAAGGTGGGATCTATAGATCAACATCTCCTTGGCCTTTGTATGATTTTAGGGATAGGAGAACTAGTGAATCCATGGAGGATACCTCAAACTTTCTATATGTGTGATATTCTTTTGTTCTAGTATAATAAGTTATAGTTCATGCCTTCTTATTCTAAAGCCTTACTTTCAATCTTTTCAGTGTGTTTTAGTTATTTTTCTTTGGAAATGATTACACTATTACATCCACATAGGTTGATATTCTCTAATAGAATGTATAATTTCCTAATATGAACATCTCTTGTCAACACCTATTCACAACAAATCGTATTACAATTACCATTCTCAAATATGGTACATAACCATGCATCAATATCCTAATATTATGTTTTTTTCTAAACCCAAAATATGATGTACCCTCAAGAATGTTCTACTTTGAATATCCTTTCATAATTTTCAAACATGAACTTAATTGAATACCCTCATAACTCAATTATTGTCTATTTTAGAATCCCCTCCATCATATTCCTCATATTCATATTCTAACCACACCTTGTGTGGTGTCATATGACAATATACACCTAAGTTGATCAAACATGCCTTGTGATTTAACTATGTAGTTGTCCAAGCTAAATACACATCCTCTCCTTCATGCAAATAAATTCTTTCTTAATTTGAGGTCTCATTAGATCCCTTTCTTTATTTCGCGATCATTGTCTTATTTTTTTTTAATGACTATATTTAACACATTTATATCATATTTTGATTCTCTTCATTATGGACCGACATCTTTCGTTTGACCTATATCTAACTTTAGATAATTTTCCTTTTCCCTCATATTTTTGGTTGAACTCTTATAGATAGAATATATCTTTTTTATCCTTCCATGTTCCTTTGCATCATCTCCTCTTATAATTGGTTCTTTTTCACACTGCGAAGAGTTACTATAGTTATGTTACTCCCAGTAGAAATATCTAGACTATCCGAAGAGTCTAGAAAATAACATAATTTATCAATACAAATTTCTTCTTCGATAATATAGATATCCACAATCAATAGTTGAATAAACAAAATGTTGAAAATGTGTAGGTTTTTTATGATTGACTCACCCTGCTTCATACGTAGAAGGTAGAGTTTCTTACAAACACCTAACCTACTTACTAGTGATTTCAATTGGAATAAAATTCCAAACTTATCCTATAGTTTCTCAGTAGTGTATTCCATCAAAACACTTCGCAAGATCAAAATTTCATGACAAATTTGAATAATGCCCCTCACTTTTCTCTCAGTTTTCTACCAATTATCCTTCAACATTCTAGTTGGAGGCGTTCCAGTATGAATAAAAATACTCTATTTTCAATCAATGAGGATAGTTTCCATTTTAAGCTTCCAAAGATTAAAAACAATTGGCCATTAAAATGCACAATATCGATTCTTGTGCTTCTAGCCATCTTTGTTTAACCAAATTTATATTTTATGACTCCTGGTAGAATATATTTAGCTTGATGTATTAAATAATGACTTTCTTAAATAGATCTAAGTTCAATATACTTAAAGTTTTACAAAAGAGACAACCCTCTCCAAGAAAAATGAGCTCCAATGCCATATGCTTGGAATGAGACACCTAATTTATTCTTTAGACAGAACAAGTCCAAATATAGAGTCGAATAGACATATAAACTAGACTAGAAGCTCAATTAATATAAACAATTAAACACACACGAGAGAACTTAAGCAATAGAAAATAAGCAAGGGAAAATTACAAATATTCATATGGTACATATAGACTTTACCCTATAAACCCTTTATTATGAAAACAATCAAACTTTTGAGCTTCATCACTCTTATATTCACAACTCAGTATTACGACGCACTTTCAAAGAACATTGACCTTAGTCTAGACCTAATTTTAATGCACTCATGTATTACCCAATATATATTGGTTTTGAATAACTCATTATCACTCATAAACATTAAATTACTGGTATCATAGCAAGCTTGATGGTGATTTGTGAGTGCGTATGATAAGTAGGAGAAAATTCAAGCAAAGTGAAGGAACACTTATTCGAGGAAATCCATAAATTAGATCAAGAAGCTTTACTCAAAGAAGATAAATTCCATCACATGAGGGAGAAAATATTTGTTTTCATTCCGGCAGAGAGTTTCATGAAGCTTTATGGCAATGAAGACCATGATTAAAGAAATGTATTAGGAATGGAAATATTTTAAAAGATCATCGAAGAAAGAAGTTAAAGATGAAGGAAATGATGGTGATTCAAAAAAGGATCCTCCTGCTTCTTCTCCTCCATCATGTCCTCCCCGTTCTCCTCCTCCATCTCATCATGTAAAAGACTCATCAAAGAAGTTGTTGTTGAAGTTGGATATTAAATTTGAATTTCCAGTTTATGATGGTGAGCTTAATGCTGAAAAGATTGATAACTCGATTCACCAAATGGAATTATAATACCATGTAGTCGATCGTTGATGACAAGGTAAAAATTCTATTGGCCTTGCTTCGATTGGAAGTTACTACCTTAATATGATGGGAAAATAGGCATTAGGAAGGTAAAAGTATTCCACTTGATTTGGATTGACTTTAGCAATGAAAAATAAATTCTATCCTTTCCCACATGATGAGAATGGAATAATAAAATGGAAAGCTATCCAACAGTGTAAAGCCAAAAGTGTGCAAAACTTTATAGAGAAGTTTAGGAAAAATGCATTCGCTTTGAATATTCCACTTAATATGCAAGAGACTCTTTTGAAATATATTGGTAGTTTGCATCGTTATATCCATAATACTATTTTGTTGTTGAAGCCATCTAACCTGGATGAGGTTTACATACAAGGTACCTATATTGAAGCACATAGACAAATGGAGTCTTTGTGGAAGAAATTTGGTCAAAATATCGTAAAGGAAAAGGGAAAGAGAAACCAAATAGAACAACTTTTTTGAAGGCAAGCAATGAGAAACTTTCTTGTATCCATTGCAAGAAATAGGGACACAATGATGAGCATTGTTGGAATCTACATCAAGAGCTAAGGTCTAAGTGGTTATGAGATAGGAAATGCAAGGAGAAGGTGATAATGACAGTCCAATAGGATCTAGGGTCAGACTCTATCGATGAGGCACAAATCAAAACTATGGGTTCGAAAGGCACATCATGTTCACATAATGGTTATGGTTCTTGTATTTCTTCTTAAATTTCAACAAGGGATACAAATGAACTATTTCATATCAGGGTGGTACCTACGCATGTAAAAGTATATACTTTATTTGACAATAGATCTCAATCTAGTTTGATATCTAAGGCAGTTATTAAGACGCTGAATTTGGTAACACATCGCATTCGAAACCTTATATACTTTGATTGGTATGTAACAACAATAAGCTACAGGTAATTTATAAGTGTAACCTTAGGTTTGATATTACATATAGATTTCTAGATGAAGCTGAACTAGATGTGGTTCCATTGAATATTTGTGGAATTGTGCTTGGAAGTCTTTATTTTTTCAATAGCAAGGCTATCTACCACATGAAGGAAAACAAATGTTAGCTTTTCAAGGACAACATAAAGTACATCATCCAATCTCATCAAATGAAGGATGACACTTCGCTAGTAACCCTAAGACATTTAAAGAGGCTCATTAATGTGAGAAATACTTTTTCACTCCTATCTACAAAGGTGGACAAAGCAAGTGTTTGGGAGTGGGGGAATTTGTCATGGGAACCTGTCAGGAGGATCAGACATGTTAGTTCTTTGTTATTAGCATATTTATATATGTTAATGCTACTAATGTATTATTCATGGGAAGTAGCTGAAGTAACAGATGCAGAAGGATGTGGGAAAGTGGAAATGGCTAACAGTATGGATTTGGCTATCATAATTATTGTACATATTTTTTTGATAAGAAGAATATATAAAATAGAGTAGACAATCACTAGACAAGTGGGGAGGTAGTTCCCGTAAATGGCATCTGAATAATAACCATTTAGAGGTCCAAAAGCCTTTCAGTGGGGAGGGTTGATCTGGGAGGATATAGAAAGACATTAAAATAAAAAACTTCGAATTTGAGCGAGACTAGGGCCATTGCTCGGTGATTAAAAATTTGATTTTGGTGCAATTTAAAAGTGTCAAACAGAGTCCGTATGCAAAATTTATTAAAATTTCAAGTTCTGTGACAATGGGAAAAAATTCAAAGTCAAACTCAAAGCCAAATTAACACGTGGCACATCCAAGAATTGACAAGTCGTACATTTAAACGTTGACACTTGGTAGACACAAGGCTCAACATGTGGCCCAATAAATAGATGACACATAGACTTGTGGTAAAGTGCCACGTGGCTCTATTTCATTGGTGTAAAGTTTGTAATAGTTTAACACACGACTGGATCGCAATTACGATTGGAACGACAAACCCATTCGTATAAGGAACACACCATCATTTATTTCAATGGTATCTGAAATAATTTGGATATGGCTTTAACATATGCTACGGCTAACACAAGCTATATATATATATAGTATGATTTTAAAATGAACCATGCAATAATATGCCTACGTTAGAGTGGTTATTATGGGAATTACCGTATATAATATGGTTATTAAATGACATCCGTTGGGTATAGCATATAAATGGTATATGGTTATGTAGTATTAACATATTCACTATGAAGATGCCCATATGGATATGATTGTTTAGTTTGGTTATATCATATTCGTTGGTTTGGATATGTATGCAAAACCGTATGCCAACGTGGTCCGAGATATATGTGGTCGGAGTTTTAATATAGCATAAGGGTATTATGGTTATAACGCCATACCGTAGGGTTTCAACAAATAACAACGACCAACGCATATGTCGACGGGAGCTTTATAATATGGATAATGCCATCCGGGTTTAGACATATTATATATACATTTGTTCAAATGTTATTCGAGCACAGGACGGACCTTATCGTATAGTTGCAACAAATCTACCATATTTATATGTGGCTAAAACAATACACGATATATATAATATAGTGTTGTAACAAAATATTAATGCGCTATATTTTTGTAATGAGTCCAATGTTATATAAACAAAGGGACTTTGGGCCATATGATACAAATAGAGATTTTCCATGGAGAAAAAAATCTATTTGGAGCATTAGAGTTTGGGTTCGATTATTTTAGAGTGTAGGGAGTGTGTTAAGAATATTTTTGCTTATGTATTTTGTATGCTAGTGGTATTTAGTGGTATTTTTGGATGTTGATTTTTTTAGTAGTTATGATAAAAAATTGATAGTGTAAATTATTTTATTTGTCATTAATCAAATATGATATTACATATATAGAGGAGTATTGTTTCAAGATAGGGAAACTATTTTGGACACACAATTTGTTGGTTGAGAGAATATCTCAACCACACACAAATCTAGGAACATAGTTAGGAATAGACTCCTCTAGATAGAAATAATCACAATTGAGAAAAGTAGGAATTACATATTTCAACACACCCCTTTAATTAGTACTTGTCTCAATATCAATCTGCAAAGTCTAGTTGTGGTCGAACATAACAAAAGAATATGTTGATGTCCATATAAAGGAGCAACCATATACTGGAATGCATGGGTGCTAACCACTCCAATTGTTGGTCTTGTAGGATGTCCTTCGCATACATGGTTTTTTCAACCAATATAACTACATAAATGTACCTGTAAATCCCCCTCCAATATCATCACAAGTTTTATCGGATTACCTGTAACCATGCTCTGGGTTTTATCGGATCACCCTCAACCATGCCACCAAGGGCTCTTACCCACCAAGGCTCAACTCAGCCACCAAGGCTCAACTCAGCCATGAAGCTTCAACACAGCCATGAAGGCACTCCAAGCACTCTGGGCTACAACCTTGCCACTAGGGCACTCCACCCACTCTGGGCCACAAACTTGCCACTAGGGCACTCCAGCCACTTTGGGATACAAACCTGCCACTAGGGCACTTCAGCCACTAAGGCTCACCAAAGACCGAACTCAACCAAGCCGAGGGTTTTGTCGGCTAACCTTAAACCATTCCAATAGGAATAGTTTTCCCATTTCACTCTTACATGTGGTTTCTAGCTTACCACAAACTGACACTGCAAATACAAAGTGGCTTTTTTATTACCACGAACTGTGGGGGTACACATGCCTTACAAGGCTTACACCATAACTCCAACTCTTGGAGTTACCAG
The DNA here is from genome assembly GCA_000404065.3 of Pinus taeda. Taxonomy (NCBI): domain Eukaryota; kingdom Viridiplantae; phylum Streptophyta; class Pinopsida; order Pinales; family Pinaceae; genus Pinus; species Pinus taeda. The sequence continues at coordinate 64,633 of APFE030801546.1, forward strand.
GTACATACTTTACAACGACCGCTACAAAACATCCTAGACTTTCTTACTAGTGTATGCGACATATACTATGAGTCTGCTTTATTTCTACACACAATATTTTACCTTGTTTGTCCATATATTATTACTGCATCAACCAAAGTTTTCTAGAATCATACTTAATGCTTTCATCTTGAATCTTTCTACCTCCAATTAGTAATCGTTAGAGTGATCAATTCTAACCAATTTCAATTACATGTTGATGATCAGGCTCAACATGTTTCACTTACAAAACTCAAAATTTAAGAACACTAGTATGCACTGTGCAACATTTTGGAAAAGTTGGTTTCACGATCTTCACCCATATAGGATGATTTTTCCAGTGTATTCCTTCAGCACAACTCCTTAACAAGTCTGCACGCTACTCCTCATTTAGGTCTTCAACGCTTCATCCTTCCATCTTGGTCATCACCAATAATATGTTATAATTGACTTTGACCTTTTCATTACTAATGTCTCCCACATCCAAAATAACAAGTGTTTATGTCACAAAAAACAAAAGAGCTAATATTTGATGCAAGTGATTTTGCATTATGTCCCTTATGATCCCATGAACAAGCTTACAATCATTGTTGAGGAAGCTAACAACTTTGGAAATTGGATGCAGTCCCCAGGAATAATATTCATCCCTCTGTGTACCTTCAAGACTAAGCTCTTTTATCTTTTCAAAAAGTGGCATGACAGATTGAGTCACAACTTTCTCCTTTGACTGAACTTTATCCTCGACAAAATGAAACTATGTATCAATGTGCTTTGTGTTTTCATGAAATAATGGATTATTTGCAAGTTTAATAGAGCTCTAGTTGTCACATTTGAGAACTGTTGCAACCTTCTGTTCTTCTCCAGCATCATGGAGAACTCTCCTCAACCAAATTGCTTCACAAGTTGTTTCACAAATTGCTTAATACTCAGCTTCTGTTGGCGACAAGGATATTGTGTTCTGCTTTTTGCTGCTCCATGCAATGACCCAAAACACAATGCTAAATGCATAGCTTGTTATGGATCATCTGTCATCTACATTTCCAAGCCAATTGGAGTATAAAAAACCTGTCAATCTAAAATCAAACGAATTAGTATAAATAATACCCAAGTCTAAGGCTACTTGCAGATACCTTAATATGCATTTCCCTTCAACCCAATGACTCTCAAGAGGCTTTGACATGAATTGGCTCAATACACTAACTGCATAAGCCAAATCCGGCCTAGTTGTAGTCACCTTGTAGTCAAGTAGATTAGACTCCCAACTAGTTGTCTATACATTGTTACATGTGCCTCCTTAGAACCATCATCATTCTGAAGTTTGGTATTTTGTTGTAAAGGCACTGTTGTAGCTTTACATTGATCCAGTTTGGTATTTTGCTGTAAAGGCACCGTTGTAGCTTTACACTGATGCAGCTTGAACTTTTTCAGTAAGCTCCTGACATACTTACCCTGTGACTGAAAAGTTTGGCTAGAATCCCTCCAGACTTGCAGACCCAAACAATAGTATAGCTATCAAAGGTATTTCATCTCGAAAACCTATGACATATTCTCTTTAATTTCTTTAATGATTTTGTTTGCATTTCCTTTATTGACAAGATCATCTACATATAAAGAAATCAAAACAATTCGCCCCTCTTTGTCAAAACGAGGTGTACATATTAGGGTCATTCTTGATTCTTTTATAACTATGTTGTAGGAAAAAAGAATCAATTTTGTCACACCATGAACTATGTGACTGTTTTAGTCCATACAATGTTTTCTTCAATCTACAGACTAAATGTTCTTCCCCCTATTTAACAAACACCTTAGGTTGCACTAAATACACTTAATGGATTCTTAATCTAACTTCTTCCTATCTTCTTTCGAGAAATGAGCAAAAGCCTTACATCCAAAAACTCTAAGATGACTTACTATAGGCTTGTTGCCAAATAATGCTTCGAAAGGAGTTTTATAATCCAGACACTTAGTAGGACTCCTATTCTTAAGATAGACTGCAGTGCTTACAGCTTTTGCCGAAAAACCATTGGTTAGATTTTTACCTTTCAACATACTATGGGCACACTCGACAAGGGTTCTGTTTTTCCTTTCTGCAACCTTGTTTTACTGAGGATTGTAAGGTGTTGTGAATTGCTGCTGTATTTTGTGTTCTTTCCAGTATTTGATGAAGTCACCGTTCTTAAATTCTCCACCTTGGTCTGAGTGAAGAATTTTAATGAAATTTCCTATTTGTTTCTCAATCATACTTTTGAATTTCTTGAATTATTCAAAAGAATGAAAATTTTTCCCGAGGAAATACACCGAGATGAACCTTGCACATTCATCAACAAAACTAAGAAAATAGTAGGCCTGATGATAGAACCTTCAACAACTTCAATCTCTACATTGTGCAGAAATGATAACACACTAGGATGCCAAACAATTCAAAGGTGCTTAACACCATTGCAAGCAACAACAGATTTAGGAGCATTAGGAAGATTTCAAGGTTGTGAAAATGATGAAATTCCTCAAGGGCGTGGTGGCGGGATCTGGGAAGAATTAAAGAACTTCCCTACAATATTGGGGAGCCTTACTCATCTACCTCGAGTTCATGGATACACTATCGAGGAGTGCAGGTGAGGGCTACAGGGCACGCCCTCCAACTTCTCTTCAATATGGAACCCATCTTTAGGTATTCACATGCACAACTATTCTTCAATCTGTAACTTCACTCCAAGATTTCACAAGAGACACACATCACACCGTAATCAGTTCCCCACCATTCCCTGATCCAGGTCACAAAATCTAGCCACAAGCTGTAACATCAAACTACTGCTTGATTCAAGAAGGTTGGTCTTTGTGATGTCACAGTCTACACAAGCTTCCATAGATATGATTCAACACGAATTCAACAACACGTCCGAGTCTTCCACATGGGTCTTCAATCCACAACATGATAGTCACTCACTCCACCAGTGCTCTTGGGCTTGTCTAATAGAGATCCAGGATTTCTCTCAGCCCCCTCTAGCACCAGGCCTTATCTAAAACAAACTCATTCAAATTCTACTTATATGGACAAACATAAAGTTAACACATTATAATCTCTCAAAACAAATGTACATACTCATTATTTCCCTCAGCCCGGGATGGGCCAAGCCTAGGATGGGCCAGGCCCTTAGGGCTTTGATACCATGATAAAAAAACTCATAGCGTAAACTATCTTATCCTTCATTGATCAAATATGATATTACATATATACAGGAGTATTGTCTCAAGATAGGAAAACTATCTTGGACACACAATCTATTGGTCTAGAGAATATCTCAACCACACACAAATCTAGGAACATAGTTAGGAACATACTCCTCCATATATAAATAATCCCAACTGAGACAAGTAGGAATTACATATTCCAACAAGTTAAAGGGGTTTTGGTGGCATTTTGGAGGTAATACTTGGTAGAAAAAGGCTTCAATTTGTATTAGGCCTTTGGAACCATTTTGACTTTTATAATTGCAATTTTTGGATGATGTAATAAAGAATTTGAGGATTATAATCATATTGTCCTTATTTTTTTTTATGTTTCGATGTTTTTACATTTCATTTTAAATAATCTTTAGTTAAAGTCTTTGAGCTTGATTTAGTTATTATGTTGTCTTAAGTTTTATCATTCACACTTGAACATTTTTACAAGCCAAGTCACTTTAAAATATCCTTAATCAAGTTCAAATCAATCATGCTCTATTTATAACAATAAAAAATCTTCATCTGCAAAATTGTTAAATAATTATAGGTGGTTGAATATCAGTGGCAAAGATATTTAGGTTCTCTTTATTACTAACTATTTTCTCAATAGTTTTAAGTGACATTGATTTCCCTTTGACCACTAGTCAACATAAAATCTTTTTTAAATGTGTCCATATTCACACCTATGATCCCTTTGACTAATCCAATAGTTTATATACATTCTTTGATTATTTTATTTCCCATTAACTTTGATTCAGTTAGCATATCTATACTTGCTGATCATCCTATCAACTCAACTATTGACTTATTTTCTCATCAACATTACTATGACCATAATGTTGACTTACTGCCCCTAGTCGATTGTACGAGGACGAAAATTATTAAGGGTCATTCTTAGTCATATTACTTGGTTATTTAATTGACTCACTAAACTCCAATAAACTGAAATTACCTACAATGAGTAAAACACCTCAATATTTTTTTCTTTATAATTTTCATGATCCAGTGATTAATTATTAGTGGTTACTTAGTGTAGATCATTTTATCTATTCATTTGCATTAATTTTTATTTCCACCATTAGAGTTCAATCTATTTCTATCATGGCATCATTGAATATTATTTAAAGTTTGTATGTCCAAAGGTTGGAGTTATTTACTTTTAGTCATCATTAATTAAACCCTATTGAACCAACAAATTTATGCTTTAATAATGTTATTTCATCAATTATAGAGTGCATAATTCTTGTATTTATCTCATAATCCCCTATTCATAATTAGAATCTAAATCATTTGGATTATCGTTTTAATTAACAAAATATTGAGTTTCCAAGTTAGGATAATTTTCATGTTTCATCTCAAATATGGCCTTGGATACTTCATATCAGGCACAAGATCATTGAAATGTAATCATTGATACCCTTACTACATCACAATTTCTATTTAAACAGTATCACTATGCTAATTATAATCCTTGACCTATTCACAGTGCTATGCATTTACCATTTCCAAATAAAAAATGAGTGAACAACATGTTGAAGCTTATCAATTCTCATTCACCTTATCATACCTCATCATATCAAAGCATATTAAATCACATTCATCTCGAACCTATTGTACAAACAAATTCACAACCATTGTTTCTCTTGAGAGAATCACTATGTTCAACAATTTTTTAACTCTTATGGATTTGTATAAACTAATTTAATATACAAATCAAGAGCCACCTATGTTAATATTTGGGCACGAAAATGCATGTGCTTGTCTAACTCTCCATTCTTAGCAACGTAGTGTATTCTCTCCACTCTTTTGTGTTTATAGTTTTCTGAGTAACTACATTTAACTCAAGAATGTAAACCAAAGTAACGTTCGCCAACACTCCAATGAATAGCATTGTCTTGTAACAAATGATTTGTTTACTCTCCAAAAATTAAGTATCAAGGGGTATGTTGTTGGATTACATTTTGTATTAATTCAACATTGGCATGCAGTGATACTTCACCATCTTATTATCATCAAATGGTGTTGTGTCTGCAACCTATCCTTGATATAAATCAACAAAAATCTACTTTAATAAAGGGTAGCATTGTTATTCTCACATCCTTAATTTCATACCCTAATTATCTATCATGCACTTTATGTTATTGTTGTTATAATGAGGTAAAATTATTTTGTTGTTATTATTTGTGCATTATTTTTCTATGTTGAATAAGTGAATTCACAATGAAACTCTCATTCGTCTAATAATATTTACAAATTCTCTTCTCGACTATTTATCGATGCCATATTTGTATATTCCTCTTAATCATTCAAACTAAATTTCAACAACCATGACTATTATTTTAATTCGATAAGCTATTTGTAACATACCCCCTAAGCCTACTTTGAAAATTCCCTACCACACCCTTCTCTCTTTGAATTTTCTTCAGTTAAAGTTAAGATTCAATCGCCAACACAAGTAACATTATTCCAACATTACATGAAAAAATATTACTCATGCAACTATACTCATATTCTTTAACAATTGAAAAACATCAAAGTAATGAAATATAATACTACATATCCTTCTATGCTTTATTGGATCCACAATATGGTATTTTAGATTCATTTATAAGACTTATATATCATATGAACTCTTCAGAATAATTTACAATTTTGAGAAAGGAATTAGTCATGGCATGCAACCCATAAAATTCTTTTCTGACTCCACACAAGCATTAATGGAACAGTATCTTGAGTCCACTATAGCTAGCAACGTGCATAAATAGCTAAACTAGCCACATTGAATGCAATTCTTATGACGCGTAATGCATGGCATAGCTAATCGGTACCACAGAAAATAAAATCTAAAGCATTACGCCATAACTATTTTTCATGCACCAATGTCTCATGCATAAATTTTCGCCCACTTAAAACAAAGATATCACATAAAGTTAGAGACATAATATGTTCCGTCAGTAAATTTAATGGTGATCAAATTTAGATTCAGCAGATATCCCATGCATCTGTATATGATCCACTCATAAACAAAGTTAGTACAGGCCATTCTACTTATGCATGCAGATTCTACCATTAGAAATATGTCTTAGATAGCTCCTTGACAAAAGTATTAACAACTACCTACTATGTTTCCATTACTAACTCTACACTTGGATGCAATAAAAATCACATGCATAAGAGTTCAATCATTCTCATAACAAATATAAGACAAGCATCTATATATCTGAGCTGAATGATTCCACAACATAAAAATTAAGGAGTACACATACAATATATCCCATGCAAGTGAATCCAACTAGATTAGAAGAGAGAACACCACTTGGAAAATGGACCACCAACACCCAACCTAGAAATGACTCTTCCAGCTCACCCCCGAGCCGAGAGTTCTTGCCATGGATTAACTACCCCTTTTTGATCTTTGTAATTGGTATTTAGTACCATCTTTCATGATATGGTTTCTATTAGTAGCGTCTGACTTTTATGTATATTTTTATCCATTTCCCTAGTCTTTTCCCAGAAAAGCTCGCCTTTCTCTCTCGCGAGGCTTTTCCTCATAAAAGCTTGCACTTCTCTCCCGCAAAGCTTTTATGTTCTTCTCAATGGATATTTATCTCCAATCAATCAAGCTTATCTATAATCGAATCTAGAAGCTTTATCATGAAATAATTACCACCTCCCACTCACCAATGGCATTTGGCAAGAATCTCATCTCTTGGTGTCTTTCTTTTCCAAGAGATTAATTATTTTACTTATTTCATAAATTATTTACTTTCCTTATTACACACTGGGCTAACTTTTCTCATCTTAGGTTTCCAATTTTTATACAAAAGGGAGGGGTGTTACATACTCCCACCTTAAATTTACACTATCCTCGATGTATTAATGCATCTTATAATGTTATTTCCTCGTTCACAGGTAGTTATTTCTGAATTTACAGGCTCCCATGATCTTGTCATCTTAGGAAGATCTTTTTCTATAAATATATCATTTACAAAGGAGTGCTCCCAACACATCTCCTTCCATCGCTACCTGTAACATGTGTTTCAGCCAATTTTGTGAGAGATTTTAGATGCAGAAACTCAACTATGTTTACCGTAGTTATATCATAATTTGATATACAATACTACTATGTCGATAGTTATGGGTTATGTTTCTCGCCAATTATTGTGTTTGAAGAAATGCATGTTATTCCCCTGCATTCTTCTAGGCCTTTGTGTTCTTGTCGAACACTTGCTTCTTGCACTTTCCTTGCATACAACAATTCACCTAGTACATTTTCCAAATAAATATGTACAAAATATCATATCAGGTTAGCTCACACATAACCATAAAAAGCATCTGTACCCATGAATTATAGATCACATGTAATCCTCCTGGATCCAAATCATAATCATATGCATACAAAATTGAAATAAAACACTAATACTTATCCTTGAATCACTTCTTAGGTTCATTCTTTTGTACACACTCCAAGTCGGTTTCCATACCAGAGAATCACTCACTCTCTTCATGTGTACCTGCACATAGTGTATATTACACACACACAACTATACATGTCATATATTATGATGAAATATGTGTATTCATACTAGTACCATATGTACCGCTTGTACATAGTACCATCTGTACAACTGGTACACAATACCAATGTCCATAGCATCACCTACATGACATATACTTCATCCACTTTTTTCTAACCGTGTTAGTATTATGCCAAAAATTCATTCATTTATTTATATTACTTGTAGGTAAGTCGAACAAACCATGCTTACTTTATCGATAGGAGAATAAGGAGTTTCATGGACCTATTCGACTTTTGCAAATAGTGAAATATATATATA
>APFE030801546.1:72923-86436 GCA_000404065.3 Pinus taeda
AGATGTCAAAGTATTCAAGTGCATTTATTTAGCCAATCATTTTCTCGTGTCATGTGGTTGTAATATAATGTCATAAAAATAGTATCATTTGCATACTACAACTTTATCATAACCATAACTTTGAGTTTTGGGATTAAATCTATCATCTCCACAAGGTTTTAACAACAACAAAATATCCCTTCCAGTTAGACATAAAGTAGATTATTGACTATGATACTTACTTTATGTTTAACCAAGAAAATCATTGTTTGGTACTTAAAGTACTCCATACTCAACTAGTCATGTCATGTGCTATTTTTACACCTCTTCCAACATCTTGTTGGCCATGAATAATTTTAATTATAAACTCATTTTCCCTTCCTGAGTTATAATGAAAGTTACAATGTTTTCAATACCACACCTTTTAAGTTTTAGGCACTATGTGTACGAGGGTGTGATCCTAGGGTATTTACATGTTAACACCTCCTTTTAACATTAAATCACCCCTGAGACAAAGAGATCAGTTATAAATTTATTAACATGAATTCCTATGTGATTTATGCAACAATTCTTATGTGTTCCTATTCAACCCAGACAACATTATCAATGCAATTTGTTGGGTATTTTCAAATATTTCTTGGTAGGAATTAGTGATACAAAATATGTACTTAAATTTGTATGGTTATCAAATCTATTGGAATAGATTGTTGGATATCATTTAATCGAACCAATTTTCTACACAATATTAATTACAAGTATCACTTAGCTGTCAATATAGTGAAGTCATCATATTATTTTAACTACGATCTATTGCTCAATTTGTTATCCTTCCTCTTATCTTACTTGCTGCATGTGTGATTTTACCACTAACATAAGATCTTTATATCATCATCAGCAATAATTATGTGAAACCTTTTGGTTTACCAAATCTTTGTTTACTAATTCAGAGTCATGTTCCAAATCTAATGTACAAAAGTAGGCTGCTCTAGATTGTTATAATGCACTAAGCACCACCAATTATTTATATAAAGTATAACAACACATATCATTTTGCTCTTATCACATCCCACAAGAAGTACATTTCTAAGATCTCAATTCATTCTGTAGATTGGAAAGGTTCATGTTTGTGAGATGTTACCCATAGAACCCCATTTATATCTGGATGGACATTTACATTAAGGTACACCTTAAGTTTAAAATTTTCACACATTAGAATTTCAGTGAACTATTGGGAAATTTCTCTTAAGCTTAACACTGTCTTTCTGCTATTAACCCAGGAGTTGCTTCTATACTCCCATTATGTATTTACACTAGATGTACCTTTGGTGTGAGTTCGATCGACTTTTTTATGATGGTCATATAATTAGTAATGTATGATGTATTCCTTCATACAATAATTTGTATTATATGTGTGTCTACTATTCACACTTTGACCCTAGTTCAATCTAGATTTGAACATGCAATTTGTGCTTCTTATCAATTACAATTGTTTATATATTGTTTTACTCAAAGACACATGTAGGTCCAACTACGCATATCCAATGAAAGATGCATATGTCATGAAATATAATAACCTGATAAGGTTAAGATCCATTTAATAGCATTTTTCCCTAACTGTAGAAAAAATCACATTCCAAATGAATTGCATCATTACATATAGATGCACTAGTCAAAATATTATATTGAAAGACAATTTGTACAATTACATAGTCTTATACTATAACATGTCCTTGATGAACTTAACATTATTTCATGGAAACCTTTAAAATTAGATATCCTTCCATAACACCTTAGAACTTATTCTAGGGTGGAACCCACTTAGTTAACCATCAACTTATGTTAATGTGTATAGTATATCCTGGATCTCTTATCTGATGAGGTATATATTTTCCTTTTATATACTTTTACTTTGATTTTTTTCCTCATGTTGTCGATGATCTATGAAAGGAAACACTTGATATTTTATGTTTGTGAGTTACCTTGCTAGAGTTTAACATTCCATCTTTTATATAATTCTCCTTTCTTAGGATTTCTATAAACTTTATTCCACTATGTTATGTCCTTGAGTGGACTATCCTTTAAGGTATTAGTTGGAATTTTATTAAGCCGTGCACTTTTATAACAATCATACAACTCATAATTTTCTTTTACAATGAATAAAATAACATGATGACCATATAATTGGACTTTTAATCCAATAAACATATTTTAGAATTACTTATTTACCGCCATAATGTTCATGATAGAGATAATGCATGTGATCTAATTGAATATCTCACCAATACTGTGGGTATGGTACCATACTTCACCCATATTACCAAATTTCTATGCATATTTATAACTATGAAAGTATCACTTTTAACTTATGTTTTACAGTATTTCGGACCCCATGATAGCATTCATAATAGCTTAGGTTCTGAAAACTTCCAAACATATAATAAAGAGAATTTTAAATTCTTCACATCATCCAATAGTAACCAACTGAAATTAATAAATATGTTAATTTTTATTTATCTTTGTTGGACATCTAATCCTCAATGGGTTACTGTGGAAGCCGAATGGACAAAAGGAGTCCAAGAGACCTTGGGATGTGAATCCAAACGGTCACATAATGTACTATAAATGTATATCAAATTGTTAATAAAATTGTATTGCATGTTTTATCTTTCATATCTCTCGCTCCCCATGTGTGTTTAACATGGTATCAGAGCAGGCATATTCCTACCCTGCATAATTAATTTGAGCCATTTGTTTATGGCCTTTTTGTGCAGTTTATTTCTACCATATTCACTTGAACGTTTCTTTGCCTCATTGCCCATGAACGTTCTTGAAAGAAGTGTTCTCCATTATTCTCTGTGCATTATTCCCTGACCAGCGCTGTCCAAGTGTTCTGACTACCGCCTCTGTCCTTCCAGCGCTGCACTGCCTCTGTCTTGACATAACGCCTCTGTCCTTCCAGCGCTGCACTGCCTCTGCCATAACTGAGAAACGCATTTGTCCACTGCTTTCTGCCAGACAACATTAAATTGCAGAGCACATGAAGCGATTGTTGCGATTAGCATAACGCCCAAAATGCCCAATCTCGCCATGCTGTAACATAGTCCAGAGAAGTAGAGACAGGCAGATGGTATTGAAATTTTGCAAAATATCAAGTGGATTTATAGAGACAATCAAGATATTTTGCAGATATTTGCAGTTACAAACTCCATTGCTCACGATGAAATCATGGGAGAGTCCATCCTCTATTTCTGCATTACTAACATCCATGCCTTCTACTGTAAATCGTTTGCAAACCGATTTTGTGTTGAGAGAATGACTGTGAAGGGTTTTTATCCCATTGAATTTTAACAGAACCGGATAGGTTTCGTTTGGCTGCGTAAGTAGTGCTGGAGATAACAGTATAGGTTGCACTAATAGCTAAAGCAGAGTTGAAGATCAAATTACAAGTTGCGTTCAGCGTTGAACAACTGAACCATGCTTCTTGTATAGTTACGTGGATCCTAGAAACGTTTATTTGCGAACATGGCTTTAGTCTAAAAGCTTGTTTGAGTGTTTTCCTTTTTCTTCCAAAAATTTAATAAAATTTTGTTGGAATATGAGAGCTGTTAAACTGAACGTTGGTATCCCTCTCGAAAAAAAAAGATCGGGCCTCCTTGAAACGCCTCCAGTTCTCAGGCTCGCCTCGTGTAGCCATGATTTCGCCATTATTGTCCAGCAAATTCCGCGGTGACCATTCTTGCAGTTTTCAATGAGGCAATATTTTAGAGATTGTGCCGAAAAGAATTTTTGTTTAGAAAGATTTTTATATGCTTTATATGGTACGTTGAAGTTTGGAGCTTTCATGCATTCTATATATATTTCCTAAAGATAACCTCTCTGCAAATTTGGTTGTGCACCTCCGGGAAACCCATTAGTCTTTGCATCAGAAGCTTTCTCAACGTCGCCAATACACACGGGGTATGGGATGCTTCTGCGACTTATGTTGACATCTTCTGCGGCCAAATCTTGGCATCCTCTGCAGCCTAATCTTAGCATCCTCTGCAGCCTAATCTTAGCATCCTCTGCAGCCTATTTCACCTAATTTTTGCGGCCTAATATCAGTTCATATGTGGTCTCTCTCTATGATTATATATGTGGCCTAATGACCTAATCATGTGCAACCTTTCTCAGTGATGAAGGGGACTTTTCCATCGAGTGAAGTCTGGGCAGAAATTCATGATATTATATGGAAAAACCTTATTGTATAGCTAAACCTTATGACAATAATTTTGGTGTATAACAGTGTCTTTGTAGCAGTGCTATATGACATGGCTTGATAGTGATGTATAACAGTGAATTTATGACAGTGACGTGTTGCGGTGCCTTTATGTCAGTAATTATGGCATAATCTTTATAATGGTATCTTTAGTATGGAAAATCCTTTATATATATGGCAATGTTCCTATGACTAAGATGTATGGCCATATCCCTGTATGGAAATTCATTTAAGACAGTATGGCAGTGTCCTACTCCTTATGACAGTATGGAAGTGATACTTATGATGACTACATGTCTATGACAATGATGTATATAACAGTGATGTGTATGACAGTGACCATGATATAACTGTGATGTGTATAATCTCATGTGAATATTGGCATGGTTTAGGAAGCATTTGATTATTGTTTTTGCCTGAAGGTGAGTGGATCGAGATTGATAATATTGAATTATTTTGAATATATATTGAAAAGCTTTCGTAGGTTGAAATGGGAAAGTGTGAATTGGCCAGTGATTGAAGTTTTTGATTCGGTAAATGCTGGAATGCATTCTTCTATGTTTTAGATATTAATGATCGTGGGTATTGCAGGCCTAACACTGCGTCACTTTTCCTCATTGTTTCACTATTTTTTGAGGATTAAAAATGGCTCTAATTAGTGCAATATTAGATTTAGTGGACAATATAATACTCTTTACTATGAATAATACAGTCAAAATCAGCAAGGATTTTCTCTCAGAAATTCAGACATGTCTACGAAATGCACAGGAAAAGATTGATTTTTTGCAGCTTGAATCACAGCTACAGCAAGAAGAGCTACATCAAAATAGACGCCATTCTGAACATGTTTTTGTTCAGAACATTAAGACAACCACCCATCAGCAACATGTTAATAATGTTACAGTTCATTCAGATTTAGTACCAAACAAAGCAGCAAGGTTACATGTAGATGCAGAAGTTCAATCTGCACTTCCCAAGCCCATCATCAGGCCTTGGGAGCAGCTTGTCCACAACAAGCACATAACTGGTCTTGGATATGACAAGGACTTGTCCTTTCATATTCTATATTATGCCAAGCCCATTCAGTTTCAGAGTGCTGGATTCATTCATGACAGTTCACCTGCTCCTCATGACAATTCACCTCCAGCTGTTCCAGACTCTGCCCCTCTTCCACAATAACAACAACAACAGATCGTGAAATTCCAACACTGTGATCAAGTTGGCCATTTGAAAGATCACTATTTTGATCTTCATCCATGTAAGCATTGTCATAAAACCAACCATTCTTCACACAGATGGTTCAGAAACAAGCACCCTGCAAGAACAAAGATTCATCTAGTATGGATCCCTTCTTGGCAATGGGCATCAATAGCCAAGAAGATATTCCAAACACATGTTAGAACTTGTTCCAGAGTATTGAGCAATATTGCAGTTGAGTTTTCTCCATCTTCTCACCTTGTACCTGACAAGGGGGGAAATGATGGTCATCTACAAGCTTCAAAGTCACATCAAGCGAGCCTGAGCCACAACCTGCCACACCAATTTCAGAGTTGTAGCCAGAGACAAAGATGCCCATGACCATGCCTTCGGTTGGCAATCTGGGACACTTCCTCTAGCAGAAGACTTCAGCTTCTTGCCAGTTTTGGAAAAGTTCCGGGAACAAAATTGAGGACACTTCCTCTAGCAGAAAAATTCGGTTTCTTGCCAGTTTTGGAAGAGTTCCAGGAATTGCATTAAGAATTCCAGAGTTGTTGGTCATCCTTAAACCATCACAGGTTGAGACTTCCCTTTTCAGGTTGAAGTTTTGCCTTTTATGCGGGGTGATACCTCCCTTTTATGGTTGAAGGTTTCCCTCTTTAAAACAATAGGATCACTTCCTCTAGCAGAAGACTCTAGATTCTTGCCATTTTTGGAAGAGTTCCGGGAACTGCACTAAGCATTCCAGTGTTGGTGGCCATCCTTAAAACACCGCCCTTTCTACCAACATTTCAGAGAGCACATTCAGCCTAGTGCTGCCATGCATATTTGCACATTTTGTATTACAAATCTCTTCTTGGACTCATACATTACCCTTCGGATTAAGGGGGGGAATGTTGGACACCTAATCCTCAATGGGTTAGTGTGGAAGCCGAATGGACAAAAGGAGTCCAACAGACCTTGGGATGTGAATCCCAACGGTCACATAATGTACTATAAATGTGTATCATTTGTGAATAAAAATTGTATTGCATGTTTTATCTTTCATATCTCAGCGCCCCATGTGTGTTTAACAATCTTTTTACTATAGTTCATAGAGAGCATATGGCATGCTTAACGTGTTGAAATTTTATTGAATTTGCAGCAAATTTAAGTCCATTGGAATAACTTGTAGGACAATAGTATTTTTTTTTTTTTAATTCATGGTAGAAAAAAAAATACCCTCATTATCCAAGGAACATTTCTTAATTTCCTACCTCGATGGACCTTGACTCAGCTACAGTTAATTTTTTCCTGATATTGTAATTGTATTTACAGGTCTAATTTAATCTTCCTTGACATTTGATGATTCAACAAAATAGGTGTTAGAGTGATAACGAAATATTCCCACATGGAATTCCAAGGGCCATGCCACAATTCTTTTACATTGTTAGAGTGGAGTGTTGTGAAACAACATACATTTATGTTGGATTCCGAGGCTCACCACAACTTTTGTTTGGGATCCATACAACCTTCCAGACTTATTCTTACAATATAATCCTACAAGGATCCTCATCTTCATAATGCTACTATAATTTAGACTTGATAATTTAAATATAAAATGCAAGTATATAACCCAACCTTGCTCGTTCATAAAACTCCTTATCAAGTGTAAGGTACTCAATAAATGCATGCAGCCTATGCATAATTAATGAAAATTGGTGCCATCACAATATGAAGCATGCAATTGCATCTTGCGATAAGGACACAATGGTCATACCTGCATGGCCAAAAATAATCATGCCTGTATGCAATACACTTTCAGCATCGAAGAGGATGTAATTTGATGCCAACATATCGGTAGGAGGCGTATTTCTATTGGACAAATGATAGTCGGGTAGACACCATGTGACCTCCATGCAAGTAGAAGCTAAGACCAGAGAGGATGAGACTAGCGAGATTTTCTCAGGGTGAATTATCCTCATGCAAGTAATGATAAGTGTTATCCAATTACATGAGAACACAAGGGAAAAACCACTCGCAACAAGTTTCCATTTGCTGGCTGCAAGTCTGATAGCTTCACTCACTCATTTGACAGAGAAATTCGACACTCTGGCATGCATGTCCAAACAAGTCACTTTTTCTAAGACAAGGTGGATACTCACGTTGTTTTCCCTAACACAAAGAAAGGATAAGCATTATCCCACACCATATGCTTTTGAATGCCTCCATATCAGCTGATAAGCATTCGAAAGGGAGAACCGTAGTTGACATGAAAAATGAAAACAACAGTGCTACGGGCTTTTCTCCAATCCTTCCGTGGAAAAGGTGTCATTTTTCTTTGTTTATATTTCTTGCTTGGGTGTTGGTACCCCTCTCAAGTTGAGAAAGTAAAGTGGAGAGACTTCATAGAGTAGAGCAATGGGTGCTTATGTAGCATTGGTAGAATTAAAGGCCTAAGGTCAGCAGTCTAGCTTTCTTCATAACCAAAATAACTCCCTCTCTCTCTGATGTACTATCTCCCTTTTTTTTGCTACTTCTACCTTCATTATTGCGATTAAAGTAATAGATCGCAAGATTCCACCTACACAAAAAGGAAGGGGCATTCTGGGTTGGCTTCCTTCTAGGCTCCGATAGGTATGGGTGACTCTATAAATATATGGTGATTCTACTAACCTTTGTAAGGAAATTCTTTTGGGCAGTCATTCTAGAATGACTCAAAATAATCAGGCATTCTCCTCGTACTAGTGGAGAAATGTGCTCGGATAGGATCCACCACTCTATGTTTATTCCTTGGCTCGTATTCCCAATCGGAAGTGCCTGAGAACAGATGCTTTTGGTTTTCAGAGCGGAGGGCCTGATCACGATTAGGTAGCTTTTGACTCTCTTTTCTATAGGAAATTTCCCCCGTCCCTTCATTTATACTATAATCGAAGCCCCCTTTCAGTATTTGTGTCCCTTTAAGCCTTCATGTCTCCCACTAGACCTAAAGCCTACCTATCCTTATGGTTTAGCCCCTGAGATAACGACTCTATTTATAATGACTAATTAGCTGTAGTAGTGAAATGATTCCAATATAATCAATATATACACTATTATATATACCATAAATATGCAACCTTAAAGGCAGGCCTTAGGAGACATGCACCTTAATTTAATATGAAATTGAGGTAGGGTTGGTTTAATTCCTTCGAAGAATTATTTAGAATTGAATAAATACTAAATTCTTGACATGATACTAACCTCAGAAAAACACGTCTCGATATATCACCTGTATGGGGTAAAATTTAAAAATAATATATCCCGCAATGACAAAAAACTGAAACAATTAGAACCATGATATTACAAGGACCACAATTTTTCAAATGAATAGAAACCACCAATCAACATGTGTCAGATAGCTCCTTGACCCAATTATTAACAACTACCTACTATGTTTCCATTACTAAATCTACACTTGGATGCAATAAAAATCACATCCATAAGAATTCAATCATTCTCATAATAAAGATAACCCAAACATCTATACATTTGATCTGAACAATTCCAAAACATAAAAAGTAAGGAGTACACATACAATATATCCCATGCAAGTCAATCGAGCTATATTAGAAGAGAGAACACCACTTGCAAAACAAAGCACCACCTAACCTAGAACTGACTCTTCCAGTTCACCCCCGAGACAGGAGTTCTTGATATGGATCAACTAGCCCTTGTTGATCTCTATAATGGATATTTAATACCCTCTTTCATGATATGGTTTATATTAGTGGTGTCCCGCTTTTATGGATCTTTTTATCTATTTTCCTAGGCTTTTCCCAGAAAATATTTCATTTCTCTTGTGTGTGGCTTTTCGTCATAAAATATTGCCTTTCTCTCCTGCAAATCTTTTATGTTCTTCCCAATGGATATTTATCTCCAATGAATCAAATTGATCTAGAATCGAATCTAGAAGCTTTATCATGAAATAATTATCCCTTCCCTTTCACCAATGGCATTTGGCGACAGTCTCATCTCTTGGTGTCTTGCTTTTCCAAGTGATTAATTATTTTATTTATTTCATAAAGTATTTACTTTCCTTTTTACACATCAGACCTAGCTTTTCTCATCTTAGGTTTGCAAAGTTTTACACACAAGGGAGGTGTGTTACACTATTAAAAGGTAGAGTGATGTTTTGAGTATATAATTGTGGTTTTTTTCTTTTTCTTTGATAAATAATACTTGAATCATCTGTGTGTTGGATGATTCTAAATGCCAATGGTATTATTTTAGGAGGTAGCCAAGCCACTCACGTTTTCCACCATCCCATATGCACTATAGGTGTTCCTAGATGCTAGATTTAAAAAATAAAAAACCATAGTTATATTAGTAAGCTCATACCCTTTGTAATTTATCTTGTATAACACAATTTTTTTTTTCTTCCACACAATCAAATATTGATACACTTGACATAATGATTAAGTATATTGAGGAGGGACACAACACATGTCCATGTTATGGGATCACAAGTGGACAACTCTGATATGCTTAGGGTTTGGAATATCATCCTGCTATATGAACTTCAAGAAATTTGTTTCGTTGAGTTCATTTATTACATGGGAAACTAACTTCAAGCCACCGCACAATCGGTACTCAATGCCCTTTCTCGAAATGTCCCTCTTTCAACAAGTTTGCTACTATGAGTTTTGCAAAATATTATCCTCTACTCTATTATTTAATGGTAGTTTCTTCTTCCTTCTCATTGATAACAATTTTTTTGTTCAAATTGTAGGTTAATTAGGAAATTTAAAACTCTATCTTTGGGCTATGGGCATTCCTTAGGAGTTCTTATTTATCTTACTTCATGGATGAGATGTTATAGTGGCTACAACCACCCTCCAAAATTTCTCCTTAGCCTATTTTGGAGCCTCCATAATAACCTTCACAACAACTTGCCTTGCTTCGTCAAGTCCTCAAGCTTCAGTGTCTTTCTCGTTCAAAGGCAGTTTGCTGATCACAGTCGATCCATTTCCCTGACAGGCTACTCATCTGGACTTGGCTTAGCTATAGGCTGAGCAACTTCCTAGTGAAATTTTCACATTTCTAGAGGGAAACTAGCCTTCCCTACAGGAATTGCGGAGTTCCATCTAATAGCCTGCTGGGCTCCAAGATTGTGCAATCTTTCTAGCCAACCCTCCTAGCTGGATTTGCGTAGTTTTTCCCATTAACAGGTAGTTCAACCTAGGATTTACAAAAATCTGGGAAGTAGTTAGCTACTGGGCCCAAAAATTACGCAATCCCCTTGGGCAGTCAGCCCAGCTCTCAGTCAGAAATGTGCATTTTTCTCCAACAGTCAATCAGTCGCTTGCATGTGCAACTGAGTTGACTGGTTCCCTCTGAGACTAAGAAAAACAAGCTTGCATGTATAGGCTGCTTCTCCCAAGGCAACATGTAAAGGCATCCCTTGATTTAGGGATCTATGTTTAGCAGTTGGAGGTTACATGCAAGGAGTAATTCCAAAACCTCCCTCCAAGTGTCGCTTCCCCTAGATTTGTGGCATGCCCATTTAAACCTTAATGTTATCGAAACTCATCAACCGAACATTGCAGATCTCATTCCTCACATCAACCTTGTAGCTCTAACATCCCACATCACATCTAAGAGAATTCGACACACTCACTTCAGCTGTTTTGGGGTAATCTCACTTCTTGTGCCTTGTGCTGCATTTTTGTTGCTTTTTGTGTATTCACTTGTATGAGTACTATTTTCTTTGATTTCTTCAAATTCTTGTTGTTGTTTACATGTACACTAGTTTGTTCTAGCTCTGTTTCAGTTTTCATTGCTATCTCACTACTGTCACATGCATGAAACTGTTTTGCACAGACGTTCGCCAAACTAGTGAAGGACCTCACCCACATGCATGTTGATATGTTTGTTGAATCCTCCATTCACGTTTTTCATGCACCATTTATCACTTCTGCTATCACTTAGTGTCACCATCCATTACGTTGACTTACTTACTTCTAGTTTCCCGTTAGCGATTCAGGACAACTTTGGCCCGGTCTTTGCCTTAACCAAGGCTGCATTGTGCAATCTGGAGAAGGAAGGCTCACCTACCTCTCCATATTTGCACATTATGGCCCAGCACTAGCCTCCTAGACTAAATTGCACATTTCTAGAGGTTAGTGGTTGCTTGGCCCAAAACTTTGTGCAAATCTGCCCCTGGGCCAATAGTCCTTCCTAGCTGGGATTGTTCATTACACAATCCTAGCAGCCAACTTACTGACTGATTCATTCAGTCTCTTAGCAGCCTAGAGTGTGCCTTATGCAGTCTGGGCAGTCGGTTTCTCGACCTCCCAGCCGAAATTGTGTAACCTTCATGATCATTCACCCAGGTTTGTTGCAATTTAGTTCTCATGTTCATTCTGGTTTTCGACTGATATATTTCCTGCTATGAGGGTTGCCATGTCTCCAGGTATCGTAAGTGTTCATATGCCTCTCAGCAGTATAGGTATAATTATTTCCAAGAGAGAAGAGACGAGGAAACCATTCAGATCATGCTTGGGGATGTAGTCCATCAAGTGTCTATGGACTTGTCTACTCACGAAGACATCAGGTTGTTCGTGGACAAGGACATCAAGCAGTAACATCAAAGCGAGCAACATCATGAACAACAGTTGAAGGCAACATACCAAATGCTGCGAATGAATCGAACGTAGAAAATGCAAGAAGAAGGTTGTTGACAACATAGAGGCAGAGTGAAGTTGCAAGATCAAGAAGATCCATTGATAATGAAAGCAACTTTGGAGACTTAGGCTGTGAAGTGATAGCGCGACATGAAGATCATGCCAAGGTAGAAGATGGAACAAAGAAGGATTTGCATGTGCTAAAGCAACAACTTAGGAAGAACATGAAGTTGCAAAGAAAGACCAATGAGTTGCAGCAAGAACATGAACGGAAGTGGGTTCAACATGCACTCATGGATGAAAATACTCCAGTACAAGTTAAGGATCCATCCTAGTAGCTGACACAAAGCAAACATGGTGAGAAGTGTTGTTGATCGCATGCAAAGGATCCAACAATATGCATGGAATTGAGCACACGCATGCAATCCAACCCATTCAACACACTCACCAAGGCGAGGATAACAAGCAAGTCCAACTAGTGTTGAACATGCACTTTGGAAACTTGATGCACATGACCACCAACACAAACTTGAAGATCAGCATGGATGTTATGGATCAGTTTGTTTCCGGTTCAACCATACCCAAGAAGACCATCTGCATGTTAGCAGACGAGTTGGATGAAGGGGTTGAACCAATGCATGGATTGTAATGGAGGCAAGAGTTCACTTCAGCAAGATGTCACCATGAGGTGCATGCACACTATGCATGGACAACCAAGATTGGCATCAACTCACCAGCTTCACCATCCCAAGCATGTCAAAGAGTTGGTGTCACCACAACGGACCGAGTGCCAGTGATGTCTTGCAATTCTTGCTCAAGCCATGTTGTCTCATATGAGTACTTGTGCATTGTAATGTTGAGTCATGTCAAGTGTAAGTAAAGTCTCAATAGTTCGATGTAACCATCATAGAGTAGGTGAAGAGTCATGAGGGTAGTTGAACTATTACAAAGGGGAATGTCAGGGATCACCCCACCCTTTGCTATAAGTAGTCCCTCATAACTCATTGTATGGGCTTTTGGTCAGACAAGCTTCTACTAAGACTATCTTGAAGAAGGCCTGGACAATATTGTAACATGCCTTGGCTTCTCCACTGCACGAAGCTAGTACATCTCTTTGGAGGAGCAAGCGAATGTGGATATAACGTTCTACTGATAGGGCCAGAAGGTTTACATGGTGTGTGTTGACAATAATACTGAGAGGGTGGGGTGAATCAGTATTATCTAATTCTTTTACCAAATCTTTCTTATTTATACTTTGACTTATTTTTGCATACCAATACCATAAATAATATGAGCATGAACAAGAAAAGCAGACAGTCAAATCAAAGAACACCAGATATAAGGTGGAAACCCAATGTGGGTGAAAACCACCTGCTGCAATATGTCTCTATCTTCTTTCTAATTAGAAACTCCTTTTACAATGGTCTTGTACTGGTGC
>APFE030801546.1:88913-106220 GCA_000404065.3 Pinus taeda
ACTTTGAAGTTTTGAAAACTAGAGAGAGCAAGGCACATTCGGATGGCCTCAAGTCTTGCAACAGGAGCAAATGTTTCTTCAAAGTCTATTCCTTCTTGCTGCGCATACCCTTTACAAACAAGTCTGGCCATGTTTCTAATTACTTCTCCATTTTCATTCAATTTATTTTTGAAGACCCATTTTGTTCCGATAACATTCTTATCCTTTGGTCTAGGAACCAGTTCCCAAGTGTTGTTCCTTTCGATTTGCTCAAGTTCTTCATCCATTGCTTTTATCCAACATTCATCTTTGCATGCCTCTTTCACATTTTGCGGTTCAGTAGAGGAGAGTAATGCCAAATAGCTTGAGGCTTCTGCAATTGTTCTTCTTGTTTGTACACCTGCTTCTTTCTGCCCCATAATCTGAGACTCTGGATGGTTCTTCTGAACATATCTGGATGGAGTCTTTTCTTCTATTCTTGTCTGCTCCTCTGGTTCTTCTTGAGGTTCTTCTTCTTGAGGCTTTTCATCATTCTGTTGTTGAGGGTAGCCTTCATCTTCTTCGATGTCTTGATGATGTACTTGTCTAGGAATGTACCCTTTCTCATCAACCACTACATCAATGCTTTCAACAATTCTGCCAAGTCTTTTATTGTAGCACTTGTATGCTTTGCTATGTGGAGAGTAACCAAGAAGAATGCCTTCATCTGCTCTAGGTTCAAGTTTGCCAAGCTGCTCATCAGTATTCTTAATATAGCAATTGCTCCCAAAGATTTTGAAGTGCTTTACCGAAGGAGTCTTACCATTCCAGAGCTCATGAGGAGTTTGAGTGCTGTTCACCCGGACATTTGTTTTGTTTAGAATAACAACCGCAACATGAGCAGCTTCACCCCCGAAAGTTGCGGGAGTCCCTGATTCATCAAGCATAGCACGGGCCATTTTTTGGACTGTTCTGTTCATTCTTTCCACAACTCCATTTTGGCTGAGGATTCAAGCTTAGAGAATTCTCTCCCTATCCCATGTTCTCACAGAATCAAAAACATTTGAGGTAAACTCGCCCACCTCTGTCGGATCTGAGGCACTTAATTTTGTGACCCGATTCATTTTTAGCCAAGGCTTTGAAGGCTTTGAATTTTTTCGAATGCTTCATCTTTGTGCTTCATAAGTCCTAACCAGACAAACCTGGAGAAATCGTCAATGAATAATATCAAGTATTCTTCTCCTTGAGGTGTTCTTTTCCTGAAAGGAATGCATGTATCTGTATGTACTAGCTCAAGAGGCATGCTAGTTGATCCTTCCTTCTCTGGAAAGTTAGTTCTGGTTTGTTTTCCAAACTGACATGATTTGCATATGGTGTTGTCAGGAATTTGATATCTGGAAGATTGCGAACTGCCTGATATTTGCATGCTTTCCTTATTTGTGAAAAGCTTAGATGTCCCAACCTCCGATGCCATAACCAGTGCTCATCATCCTTGCTTCGATAGCATTGTTGTTGTCCTTCTTCAAATATGTACAGATTATTTGGAGTTCTTTTGCCTTTGATCACTGTTTTACCTGTATCAAGATCACGAACAAGACATCCATTTGATCTGAATATCACCTCGGTTTTTTGATCACACATCTGACTGACACTTAGAAGATTATGTTTCAATCCATCAACATACAAAACATTTCCAGCCTTGACCTTTTCTTTTAACTGAGCAATACCTTTTCCTTTTATAGTTGCAGGAGTATCATTTCCAAAAGAGACTTTCTTTCCTTTTTCTAGAGCAAAATATGACTCAAGTTTTTCTTTATCACCTGTCATATGCTTCGAACATCCACTGTCAATGTACCATAGATTTTCCTATCCCTCTGCATAAAATGCTATCCCACATCTTTCTGTTTGTGGTTCCTTTATTCTCCATGTTTTGGTGCTTGAGGCTTGTTCCTTTCTCTGCTGAAACTGCTCCTGCATTCAGAGTCTTCATGACCAAAATTATTGCAAATAGAACATTCAACTTCATTTTCAAGAACTGAAAAGTTGTTATAGGTCCTTTTTGTAATCCCGGTCATACTTCTTTGTTTTTGAGCTTCCCTAGTCATGATTGTTTTATATGCAACACATTGAGCTACTTTTTGACCAAAGTTATGGCAAGAAATGCATTGTCCATTGAAGAAACTTCTGCGGTTATCGAATCTACCAGCCAATTGATTGTAATTTCTCTTGTCATCTATTCTTGAACCAAATTGAGAAGATTTTACCTGTGGCTGGTTGTAGCTTTTGTTCACCCTTAAGATGGATTGCTGATAGCCTATATTTGCAATTCGTCCCTGTTTTACCTGATGGTCTTCATTGTGCTTTTGCTCATTTCTTCTTGCTACATCAAGATAACTTTTTGAGGTGGATGCTTGAGAAGTTTCTCCATTATAGCCCAGACCTGTCTTGTTTAGAGGAGACCGCTGCACATTGATAATCTCATCCAAAGTTTCAGATCCTTTGACAAACTTAAGATTAATAGCTTTTGTTTTCTCAATCTCTTTTCTAAGACCAACAATTTCACCTTCTAATTTTCAAGATGTCTTTCCTTTTCATCAATTTGAAATTGTAGAGTATCAATGATCATATTCTTCTCTTCTATACATCTCTTAAGTTTAGTAATTTCTTCATGAAAGTAATCCACATCTATAGCATCCATACAATCATCATCTTCAAATGCCATTAACAATTTATATTCATTACCTCGTTCATCTTCATCACTGTTTGATAGACCATCACTATCTTCATGAGTGTAGTAGTTTTTCTTACTTGCACTCTGTTTCTTGTTCCATCTAGCAGGTTCCTTTCCTTTATCCTTATAAGGACATTTTGCAGCATAATGACCTACTCTTCCACAAGCAAAGCATTTAAAAGGCAACTTACCTCTGAACCTTCCAAACCCCTTTGAAGATTTCTGACAAAATTTGATTCTTCTTCCTCTCCTTCTGGGACGTGACTTGCCTCATAATAATCTCCTTTGCCTGATGCCTTGAAAGCAGCTTCTCTTCTATCTGATGGACCTCCCTTTCTCATTTCATAAGCAGTTAGAATCCCATGTAGCTAAGACATAGTAAGAATTCGTAGATTTTGTTTTTCTTCTATTGCAGATACTTTAGATTCAAACTTGGGGGACAATGATCTTAGAACCTTTTCAACCACAATAGCCTCTTTTATTTCTTCACCCAAATTTTTCATACAATTAACAACTTCATCTACCCGAAGAAAATAGTTAGCCACACTTTCATCATTATACATCTTGAGAGTCTCATACTGAATCCTGAGAGTTTGAAGTTTGGCACGCTTTACCTGTTCATCTCCTTCATAGCTCGTGACAATTTTGTCCCATATCTCTTTTGCGGATTTATAGTGCATTACCTTCATGAATTCTGATTGGGATATATATCCTAATAGGTTACTAACTACTTTTGCATTTGTTTCATACTTCTTCTTCTCGTCTGCATCTGTAGGAGTAGTTGAAGGAAAAGCATAGCCTGTTTTTACGATGTTCCAAACTTCTGTACCAAGAGATTGAAGATAGGCAGTAACTCTTACCTTCCAATAATTGAAGTTTGTCCCATCAAAAACCGGTGGCCTGATAGATGCTTCCCTCTCGTAGTTGCTCATGATGAAAGATATTCCTTCAAGCGATCAAGCTTCCTTAGAAGGACCTGCTCTGATACCAATTGTTGAAAATAATACTGTGAGAGGGGGGGTGAATCAGTATTATCTAATTCTTTTGCCAAACCTTTCTTATTTATACTTTGAATTATTTTTGCATACCAATACCATAAAATGAGCATGAACAAGAAAATCAGACAGTCACATCAAAGAACACCAGATATAAGGTGGAAACCCAATGTGGGTGAAAACCACCTGCTGCAATATGTCTCTATCTTCTTTCAAATTAGAAACTCCTTTTACAATGGTCTGGTACTGGTGCAGTCCTTTACCAGTACGCAGGCTGCAACCTGCAGAGAGCTACAACTCTCTCTTGTTTTTCAGTCTCTCCTGGAAGGGAGCTACAACCCCCTACTTCTTTTCAAGGACCACTTTTCATAAATTTTCAAACTGGATCCATATACATCAGATGATCATCAAGTATAAGTAAATTATACATTCAGCTGCAATAACCAGATCAACAATAACAGAACTGAACCCAGAACACCTTATCAACAAGAAAAATTCAACCAATAGAAGATCTTAAAACAGATACGCAGTTTTTCTTTTTACTGGCCTGCGTCGCTACGCACTTCAACCTCTGCTTCTCTGCGTATACCTGTAGAGTTACTTCTGCTGTACTGCGTGGCCACGCACTGCTCCTTTCACTGATCTGCGTACAATATGCACCAAAATGTACTATCGTGCTGCGTACTGCACAGTAGCCACGCACCCAGAAGAACTATCGCGCCGCGTACTATCGCAGTAGGTACGCACCCAGAAAGACTGTCGTGCTGCGTACTCAAACAGTAAGCACACACCTGAAACACTGTCGCGCTGCGTACCTACGCAATTGACCTTTGTCGCCTCTGCGTACCCATGCACTGCCCCTTTGTCTCGTCTGCGTACCCACGCACTGACCCTTTGTTTCCTCTGCGTACCCACGCACTGTCACTATTGATCACTTGCGCACCTCTGATTAGGGCCAAAATACAGTCAGATACTCAGATCTGATCTTGTGCTCGAGAGATCACCCTTCACAGACTCGCTTCCAACTTCTCTTCTAAAGATCAAGCTTTTAAACCGAGAACCCAATATCAGATATTAAGATATTCAATACTCAAAGATACCCAAGCCAAATGATCTCCTTAGCTTTATATAGGCATGATCTTCCTTAAATCATGGACAAATACCACGGGCCAAAACCATGATAATATAATACCGTCGGCTAAATACCATAGGAAACCCCACGTGTGCGCGCTTTTACTGTCTTGAAGTGTGTGCACTAGGGTACGCACCCCATGAATGGGTAACCCGCGTATTTGGACGCAGTCCCTGCACGGTATACCTACGGGTACGCACCTCCTGAACGGTTCTCCTGCGTACTTCTTTATTTCCATCAAAATGAGAGCCATGCCATGGGTGTTGCCATCAAGTACAACATCTGAAACATATAATCATACCAGAACCATAATGCCAAGAGTGTGTTGTATGATTATGACTTACACCTCTTTATATAATAAAGGCCAGCACATTTTCATGCATTTGTTGTTATTGTAGTTGGAATTATTCGGTTTCCTTAATGGTATATGTTGTTTAGCTTACGTACTTATATATGAACTAATTTGTATGCAATTATATGAATCTTGTTGTAATGTGTTGTTAATGTTGTCACCATCTGCATCAACTACGTCGCCAGACATCAGACAAACCTTTCTATGAACCTTGTTATATCAACCATCACACTTGTCTCGGACTAATCCATGATTGTTGTTCGTGTTATCTTACCTTATATGTTGGGACTGCTGCATCCGTGTCGAATAATTTCCCATAAATTGTGTATATCCTTTGTGTTGTGTGTTCGTAGCCGAGTTGGGACTGATCCCTTTCAACCTGGAACTCACCTTCACCTTCTTGTCCCTTCGAAATGTTGTAAACTCTCATACTCATTCCTTGACTCACTGCATCAGTCACACCCTTGCTACTGACAGAGTTATCTTACTTGCCTCTGTGCGACATCATGATCAGTGCATTACCTTACGACCCACTGCTAGGACTCCTACACCAAATGGTCTGAGGTCTAATAGGGATTTCTTACTAGGGAGATCCCCTTGACAAGTTGGCAGGTCTAGCATCATCAACATTTATGGTGCTAGAAGGAGGGCATGATGACAAGAAGTGTCCTCTCATCTAGTTTTGAACCTTTTCATATCTTTCATGGAATCTTTCATTCTTCTTCCCCCAAGGTGTTTTTTGAATCGTCCAGATGTCTCCATCTCGGGGAAGATTTTCAATCTCTTGTCCACTCACATGTATGATGGTGAAGGCGAAGTGGCTTGGCTTGAGCACTTACATAGCTTCCTTTCCATCATTTATGAGGAAGATGAGTTTACTAACGAACAGGTTGGTCTACTGCTTGCATTCACACTTCGTGAATCTCCATTTTGTTGGGTGCTAAGCCTACCAATTGACACCGTGCACTCATGTCAACACTTCTATGATCTTATTGAAGACACATTCCATCATTTTGATCTAGACTTTCTTGACTGGAAACTGTTATAGCAACGGAGGCCTCCGAATGAATCCATTATTGGTTTTTGGTAGCATTTCCATCACTTACAATTTCAAGCTTTGAAGAGATAAAGGAAGTTCACTTATCTCTAAGACTATTTCGAGTATTGTCTTAAGAAATCTGCTCGTCCCAAGAGAAAGCTTCATGTCAAGCCTCGCTCAACTTTCTTCGTTGATGGTTCTGCATAATTCGATGTGGGAGCAGGCACTATCTTAATGGACTGTCGACATCCCTCTCATTCAACAATTCCACCATCAGCCAATGATGTTGAGGATCACGTTTGCACATCCGTTCACCCTTCACACCCTCCCAACATCACTCCACTCAATTTTTGCGTTGAGTTGGTTGTTAGTCCTTTCAGTTCTGATATGCATTCTTTTCTTCAACCTCCATCTTTGTACCTAGGAGTTCCTCCAGATGATGTTGTCTTATGTTCATCCATTCTGGACTCTTCACTTGTTGTGAATAGGAAAAAACCCACTAGTGGAGTTGGTGTTGCAAAACCAAGATGCGTTGTCATTCATGAAGAGTTCGAGTGGGAGCTTGAACATCAACACTCAACGAAGGATGACTCCCTTCCATCTAACCCCCCTCTGTTCCTTCCTATATTCTTTGGTGAAACTATCATCCATGATTTTGTATGTGTGTCTTCATCTACGAATGCACCCATTGTTGATCACTTGCAGGATTCACTAGATGCTAGTCCATCATTCAACAATGGAGAGGATAAGTTATTCATTGAAGATCCACTTGATCCTTCATCTATATTCTCCAGAAGTACATAGGATGAGTTCGTTCTCTTTTAATATACCCCTCTGTTGGATTCATCTAATCATGAGGATGTCGAAGAATTCATTGATTTTTCTAATCGTGGCGGTCGTGATCCCTTTGCTTCCATTTTTTATCATGATCATAAATCGATCATAGTTGATCTATCGAAGCCACCAATTTATGATGATCTACCTCATGATGAAGTTGAGAAACCCAAGGCCATCAAGGCACTTCAGCTCGAGCTGATGGTTATGTTAGGCCCTCGCTCTCTTGGGGTCAGTCTCATTTCTGATCATGAAACTATTCAATCACCCAAGGCTCTTCATCACTCGTCTATATGCATTAAATATCCATCTCATACACATGTCACACTTGCTCCACATGAACTGCACAATGCCATTTCTCATGCATTGGAGGAGTCTTACATTGCAAGCTCTCATTCGCGACACAAATTTTCATTGTTTCTTTTGTTTGTTTGGATGTCTTAGTCAAGAGTGTGCTTTTGCTTCAAAGTTGTGCGTAGTGTCACACATCACCATGATAAGTCCACGGAAAGTCTGTCAGGTACATGCAGTCACTTGTGTCCCATGGGCACTTTGAAACACGAAGTGTGGTTGTCTTCACTGTCATATCTTTCTTGTATGTTGGTCTACACAACTGGGTTAATCGTGGACTAATCCTCCACCGACGTGGGTCTACCAATGTGTCGGTGGCTGCATTGGAAGTATCACTTCACGTGATCAGGCCCACGCAGTGTTAGTATAGGAGTAGGAGTAGTGTTTTCTTTCAGTTGTTTTCTTGCATGCTTTTTTTCTTACACGCTTTGCTTGCTTGTTTGTGTGCTTCCTTGTTTTCTTACTTGTTTTTCTTTCATTTTTACTTTTTGTCTTACTTTTCTTTATTGCTTGTTTCGTTTGTTCATAGGTTAGTTTGCATGAAACCATGTGTGACTCATGAAACGAGCTGGGTAAAGTAAATGAGGTTTTGTACAACTATTGCTACTGGGTTATCTGTCATCTTGCCTCTGTATGATGAACTTGTTACTCTTAGTCCATGATACGTCAAAGGAAAATACATACTCTTCAAAGTGAACGTAGGTGTAAACACAATGCTTGCGCGCTAACTAGTGTCACCTTCTCTAGTCGATTATTTTTGGGTTAACCCTTGTCAGCTCAGTCAAGTAGACTAAGGTGAGGGGGAAAACCTTAACATGCACGTCAGAGATATAATAAACTACTTCTCTACTATAACAAACTCCTCTTCTCTCAATATGTCGGGATCCCTCTTCCACCTCTAAAATCAATAAGTGCTATGCACAGTAAAAATGAAAAGATGAAAAAATAAATAAAAAGTCAAAAATATGAAAATTGGAAAATGAATAAGGCGAAAGAAGAGAAAGGCTTCCTGCGAAGGGAGGTCTTGCAAGTAACTATGTCGGGGTACTGACCAGGCTCACTGGTAGCAGAGCCATGCTTGTGTTCCTATGTGACTCCACCGCAGTATTGTCCAACCCTGCTGGAATTGGAGCAACACCAAAGATGAAACTAAGACTCTGACGACTATACTTTTTGTGCAAATATATACCCCTTAACCACGATTGAAACAACTGTGTTGCCTTGGCTTGGAATGTGTGTCAATTGACCAAGAGTCTGATAGATGCTACATCTTACATCAAGCTAGTATGAAGCCAAGATGAGATAAGAATTGAAAAATACTTCCAGAGGTGTTAGACCCGCTTTTAATGAAAAAGGTCCATTCAGAGAGCTGTAGTTCTACTAGTGTGTCGCCAAGTGTTGTAGCGGCTACAACCACCCTCCAAAATTTTTCCTTAGCCTGTTTTGGAGCCTCCCTACCAACCTTCATAGCAGCTTGTCTTGCTTCATCAAGTCCCCAAGTTTCAGTGTCTTTCTCGCTCAAAGGCAACCTGTCGATTACAATCGATCCATTTCCCTCACAGGTTGCTCATCCAGAATTTGTCGAGCTGCAGGCTGAGCAACTTCCCAGTGAAATTTCTGCATTTCTCGAGGGAAACCAGCCTTCCCTCCAGGAATTGCGGAATTCCCTTTGACAACCTGTTGGGCTCCAGGATTGTGAAATCTTGCCAGACAACCCTCCCAATAGGATTTGCATATTTTTTCGCATCAACTGGAAGTTCAGACCAGGATTTGCACAAATTCGGGTAGCAGTCAGTTGTTGGGCCTAGAAATTGTGCAATCCCCTTGGGCAGTCAATGCAACTCACAGTCAAGAATGCACTTTTTTCTCCAACAGTCGAGAAGTCGCTTGCATGTGTAGCTGAGTTGACCAGTTCCCTCTGGGACCGAGCAAAAAAAACTTGCATGCACAGGTTGATTCTCCCAAGGCAGCATGCAAAGGCATGCCTTGTTTCAGGGATCTATGTTTAGTGGTTTGAGGTTACATGCAAGGAGTAATTCTGAAACTTCCCTCAAAGTGTCCCTTCCCCTAGATTTGTCCCATGTGCATCATAACCTTGATGTTATAAAAAATCATCAACCGAACACTGCAAATCTCATTCCTCACATCAACCTTGTAGTTATGACATCCCACATCACATCTAAGAGAATTTAGCACACTCAGCTCAGCTTTTTTGGGGTAAGCTCACTTCCCATGCGTTGTGTTGCATTTTTGTCGCTTTTTTTGTATTTGCTTGTATGAGTACTATTTTCTTGATTTCCTCAAACACTTGCTATCCATTACATGTACACTGGCTTCTTCTAGCTCTGTTTCAATTTTCGTTGCTATCTCACTGTTGTCGCATGCATGAAACTATTTTGCATGTGCATTCGCCCAACCGGTGAATGACCTCACCCACATGCATGTTGATCTATATACTCAATCCTCCATTGATGTTTTTCATGCACCGTTTATCACTTTTTCTATCACCTAGTGTTGCCATGCATTTCATCGACTTGCTTCCAGTTTCCCATCAGCACGTCGGGCCAACCTTGGCCTGGTTTCTACCTTCACCAAGGCTGCATTGTGTAATATGGAGAAGGAAGGCTCATCTACCTCTCCAAATTTTTGCATTCTAGCCCAGCACTAGACTCCTAGATTGAATTGTGCATTTTTGGAGGTCAGTGGTTACTTCGCCAAACAAATTGCGCAAATCTGCCCATGGGCCAGTAGCCCTTCCCAACATGGATTTCTCATTGCACAATCCTAGCAGCCAACTGCCCAACTGGACTGTGCATTGTGAATTTCAGGCAGTCAGTCAGTCTCTTAGCAGCTCGGACTGTGCCTCGTGTAGTCTTGGCAGTCGATCTCCCAAACTCCCGGCCGAAATTGCGCAACCTTCATGATCGTTCACCCAGGTATGTTGCAAGTTAGTTCTCATGTTGATTCTGGTTTTATACTGACATATTTCTTGCTATGAGTGTTACCATGTCTCTAGGTATCGCAGGTGTTCATCTGGCTCTCAGCAATATAGGTACAATGGTTTCCAAGAGAGCAGAGATGAAGAAATTGTTCAGAGCACAGTTGGGGATGTAGTCGATCAAGTGTCTATAAGCTTTCATACTCACGACGACATCAAGTTGTTCGTGGACAAGGACATCAAACAGAAGCATCACAACGAGAAGCACTATCAATAATAGCTAAAGGCAACATACTAAATGTATGGTGTTGAGCATACACATGCAATCCAACCCATTCAACACACTCACCAAGGCAAAGACAAGAAGCAAGTACAACTGGGGCTCAATATGCATTTCGACAACTTGATGCGCATGACCACCAACACACACTTGAAGATCAGCATGGACAATATGCATCAGTGTGTTGTCAGTTCAATTGTACCCAAGTAGACCATTCACATGTTAGCAGACACGTTGGATCAAGGGGCCGAACCAATGCACTAGTTGTAACGGAGGCAAGAGTTTGCTTGAGCAAGATATCACCATGAGGTGCATGCACACCATCACGGATGGCCAAGCTTGGCATCAACTCACCAGCTTCACCATCACAAGCATGTCAAAGAGTTGGTCTCACCACAGTGGACTGAGTGTCAATGATGTCTTGCAAGGCTTTCTCAAGCAAGGTTGTCTCACATGAGTACATGTGCATTGTAATGTTGATTCATGTCAAGTGTAAGTCAAGTGCCAACAGGTGGATGTAACAGTTATAGAGTAGTTGAAGAGTCATGAGGGTAGTTGAACTATCACAAAGAGGAATGTCAAGGGTCACCCCACCCTTTTCTATATATAATCCCTCATAACTCATTGTATGGGATTTTGGTAAGCCAAGATTATACTAAGACTATCTTGAAGAAGGATTGGACACTATTGTAATGTGCCTTGCCTTCTCCACTGCAAAGAGCTAGTACATCTCTTTGGAGGAGCAAGTAGATGTGGTTGTAATGTTCTACTGACATGGCTAATAGGTTTACATGGTGTATTGTATGATTGTGACTTACACTTCTTTATATAATAAAATCCAACAAATTTTCATGCATATGTTGCCATTGTAGTTGGACTGCTTTAGTTGCCTTAATGATATATGTTGTTTAACTTACGTACTTGTATATGAATTGATTTGTATGCAATTATATGAATCTTGTTGTTAATGTGTTTCATATCTTCTTAATGTTGCCACAATCCATGTCGACTGCTCTACTGGACATCAAACAGACCTTTCTTTAAACCTTGTTATATCAACCATCACACTCATCTCGGATTGATTTGTGAGTGTTGTTCATGTTATCTTACCTTGTATGTTGGGACTACTGCATCAATGTCGAGTACTTTACTCGAAGTTGTGTATGTCCTTTGTGTTGTATGCTCCTAGCTGAGTTGGGACTGATCCCTTTCAACCTAGAACTCACCTTCACGTTCCTCTCCCTTTGAAGTGTTGGAACCTCTCATACTCATTCCTTAATTCACTGCATCAGTCACACCCTTTCTACTAACAGAGTTATCTTACTTGCCTCTGTGAAACATTGTGGTCAAGGCATTACCATGCGACCCACTACTGAGACTCCTAAACCAAACAGTCTAAGGTCTAATTGGGACTTCTTACTGGGGAGATCCCCTTGACATGTTGGTGGGTCCAGCACCATCAACCCAAAACTATATTAAAATTTCCGGAGATTCCAAAATGGTGATTTTATTATACATTTCCCTATATGAACCCTAGCCCTTTTGGGGGTATCATTACTTTTATAGGTATGCCCTTGAATTTCCTCAATTAAACTTAAATTTTGGATATTATAATTATTCTTGTTTTTATACAAAATGGTGTTTGTTCCTTTTTCTATAATCTACTCACAATTATTTTACTTGGAACAATCAATGGTTTTCTAACCTATACCCTCCTGATTCTTGTACACAATTTATTTTCCTAGAATGGAATGTTTTTTCATAATAGTCCTCAAGGTGGTCATGGGACTTTCCATCAGGGTATAGTTGATTTATTTCTTCGCTTGTTGGTGTTATAAGTGTCTCTATAATCACTGTTAGTAGGGATCGTCACCCTCTACTATGGAATACTAATAATAACTCCCATTAGTCAGTTGCAAACCCCAAGGTCATTATGTCTTTTTTCCATTTCTTACCCTTTCTGCAATGATTCCTTGGTAGGGTTTTCTCAGATGTAAGTATATATTAGCTAGCCACTTGAGGGCTAACCAACATAATATCCATGATTAAAGCTAGTTATTATCAGGTATGGCAATGTTTCTTGGGTCTATGTATTTTTAATTTCATTCCTAATTTCAATTGAATACATAGAGTTAATATTTTAAGTATAAATGTATTATCTTCATCTTATCTTCACTTCTGAAAGCACAAACTATAAATTCATTTTTGGTATGTACAAGCCTTGGTTGTCATAGAAATTTTGGTAAAACCCCCTTCTAAGTAATTCAAAGACCCAAATATATTTATTTCATTTCTTTGGCTAGTATAATTTTAATAGTGACTAGCTAATTGTGCATCTATTTTATTTCTCTAGTTCAACCTTTAAAATTCGCTTACAATGCTACAACAATAATTTTTTATTCATATACCAATATTTCACCCCAGTTACAAGACCCCCTATGGATGAATCTCCCTTCATTGGGGTGTTCCATGACATTTCTAAATAGCCTTTTACGACCTTAGATATTCATTGTACTATTGTTCGCATAGTAAATATAATTTTATGTCACAATATTGAGACTAAGTTTTTCATGCTCAAGTCCACATATGTATTCAATACTAATTATTTAATCTGATTTTTATTTTATAATAAATAATAACAATTTCTTCAATGTTTAATTTCGGTCTTGTATACACAATACAACTACCACTGATATTTTACCAATGAATTTGTCTAGTCCACTCATTTTTACTTCTTTATGCCATTTTAATTTCCTTATTTAAATATGGCATTCATCCATATAACCAACAAAAATCTATAATGTGGCAATAACATTAAATCAACACACAAGCATGCAAACCATAAGCATCATACACATTAGAGACATGTTATTCACATGGAAACCATTTCGGGAAAAAACCACAAAGCTTGTTGTTGTTATTGATGTAAATAGAAGAACCTACTTTATTATATAATTATGTTTTGTGAGAAATCACTCATAGGAAGCACCAAATCCCTTTGATTTGTTTTTGTTGTAGAGACTACACCCATCCTCCAAAATTTTTCCTGAGCTTCATTTTGGAGCCTCCCTACCAACCATCCTTAGCAGAATGTCTTGCCCTGTCAAGTACATAAGCTTCAACTGAGTTTTAGTGGCTTACTGTTCTGTGCATGTCAGCTTGTTGGTTTCCCTTCTGCTGGCTGGAATTCAGGACTTAGGCTATTTGCTGGTTGAGACACTCCCCCAGAAAATTGCGTAATTCTGGAGGGGAACCAGCCTTCCCTCCAGAAATTGTGCAATTCTGGAGGGGAACCATCCTTCCATCCAGAAATTGCACAAATTAGTTGGGCAGCCTGTTGGGCTCCAGAATTGCGTAAGACAGTCAGGCAAGCCTCCTTTAGAAAATTGCACAATTTGACCCAGGACTAGGCATCAGCCCAAAAATTGCACAATTCTGGGAGGTAGTGACCGGCTCAGCCCAGAAATTGTGCAATGCCTATCAAGCAGCTAACTCTGGTCAGCCCAGAAAATGTGGAAATTTTCATCCCAGACTCACAGACTAATGCATGTGCCTTCAGGTTAACTAGTTCCCTCTGGGAATGAGAAAAACTGATTTACATACATGGGATACTCTTCCCGAAATAGAAAGGGAACATGCAAAAGTAATCCCTAGATTTGAGGGATCATTTTTAGAAGCTAGAGGTTATATGCAAAGATCATTTTAGAAACCTCTCACCAAGTGTCGCGTTTTCCTGATTTGTGGCATGTGCATCATAACCTCGATCTTATCAAAACTTATGAACCAAACGATGCAGAGCTCTTTCCTCACATAAAGCTTGCAACTCTGACATCTCACATCACATCCAGGAGCCTTTAGCACTTTCAGCTTAGCTGTTTCAAGTTAAGTACGCTTTTCATGTGTTGCACTACATTTCTGTCGCTTTTGTGTTTCTCTTTGTGTGAGTGTTGTCTACTTGATTTCAATGACAGCTTGTTGTCATTTTAATGTATGTTAGCTTGCATAAGCACCTTTTCAGTTTTCATTTGCATCTCACTACTGTTGCATGCATGATACTATTTTTTTACCAACGGTCACTGTTCCGGTGACCCACTTCACACACATGCATGTTTTCTCATTTTTTGAATCCTGCACTTATTGTTTGCATTCATGATCATCCTCTCTTGTTTACACTCATTTTCATCATGCATTCATACTTCTCATGTTTTCAGTCGCTTGTCGGCGGGTCTGGGCTGCCTTAGCCTGGACCTTGCCTTGCCTAGCTACCATTGCACATTTCTGGAAGTGAAGGCTCTTCCTTCCCTCCAAAAACTACACACGTCTGGCCCAACACTAACCTCCAGGATTTCATTGCACAATTTTGGGAGGTAGTGCCTTGTTGGCCCTAGAAAATGTGCAATAGACTTTGTTGTTTTGCATGTCACTGATGACTGAAATTACACATTGTGTAGTTTCGGTCCTCAGTAGGCTAGGTTGGACAATCCATTCTGGATTTCCAATAGTTAGTCAACTTCTCGATAGCCCAAACTATGCCTTGCGTAGTTTTGGTAATCAGTCTCCCGACGTCCCTATGAAAATTGCACAATATTCACAGACATTCAAACAGGTATGTTGCATGTCATTCCTCGAGTTTGTTTTGGTTTTCAGCTCATAGATTGCTTCCCATGATTGTTGTTATGTCTCCTGGTATCACAAGTGTTTGTCTGCCTCTCAGCAGCATAGGTATGATGGTTTCTAGGAGAGCAAAGTCGAAGACATCGTTGAGAGTGCAACTAGGGATGCAGTCGATGAAGTGTTTATGAACTTGCCTGTTTATGAAGACATCAAGTTGTTGATGGACAATGATATCAGGATGAAATGGAAGTGGCATCATAGTGAGAAGCAACAGAACGTAGCACGATTGCGTGCAACAAATGCAAGAGGAAGGTCTTTGACAGCATAGAAGAGGAACAAGGTTGGAAGTTCAAGAAGATCCACTTCTGATGAAAGAAGCCTTGGAAATTGAGGCTATGAGATGACATCACAACAAGAGGATCGCATGAAGGCAGAGAGAGAAATGGACATGGAGTTGAAGGAGCTGAAGCAACAAATCAAGGAAGAACAAGAGCTGAACAGATGAGAGGAGGAGTTGTAGGAGGAATAGGTACAGAAGGAGGCGCAACATGCACAGACTGATGAAATTGCACCCATACAGGTTACAGACCTAACCCAGCAGCTGGCATGGAGTAGGCAAGGTGAGTACTATTGTCGATCACATGAAAGGTCTTCCAAGAGCATGGATATCATTATTTGCATGCATGCGATCCAACCCATTGACACGCTCACCAAGGCAAATACAAGAACCAAGTCCGACTGAAGATGAACATGTATTTCAATAGGTTGATGCACATAGCCACCAACACAGACTTGAAGATCAATGTAAAAACAATGCATCAATATGTTGTTGGTACAACTGCACTCAAGACGATGATGCACATGTTATCAAACGATTTGGACAAAGGATCCATATTAGTGTATTTAGATGCAAAGGATGCAAGAGTTCTCTTTCAGAAAGATGTCACCATTGAGTGTGTAGACACCATCACAAACAACCAAGATTGGCATCAGTCGCCACCATTGATCATCGCAAGGATGTCAAAGATTTGGTCTCCTAGAACTGTCTGAGTCTTAGTGATGCCTTGAATGGCTTTCTCAAGCCTATTTTTTCTCACATGGGTACATGCGCAGATTGTATGTAACATCTCTTAAAGTGAAAGTCCAAGTGTCAATAGTTGAATATAACAGTCATGTAGTAGTTGAAGAGTCGTGAGGGTACGTGAAGAGTCACAAAGGGAAATATCAAGGGTTTCCCCACCATTTTCTATTTATAGAACCTCATAGCTCATTGTAAGGGCTTTTGGGAAGTGAAGCTTCTAATAGGAATATCTTAGAGAAAGTTTGGAGAGCATTGTAACGAGACTTGACTTCTCCACAGTGCAAATCTAGCACATCTATTTGGAGGAGTAGGCCATAGTGACTGTAACATTTCATTATTGGGACTAGTGGTTTGTCATGGTTGTACTATATGATTGGAACTTTCACTTCTTAATATAACATAGCCAACACGTTTCATGCATGTTTGTTATTATATTTTAATTATCTTGGTAATTCTAATGTTAAATGTATATCTTTTCTTACACATGCACATATAGAATCTTTTTATAAGTATGTATGAATCCTAGTGAAATATGTTATTGGTTTAACCATCACTTTGGATTGTTTGTCCACCTTCCTTCCAGTTTGTAATGCATATTTGCTCATGTGTTCCCTTCCAAGCTGCTTGTTTACAAAGGTTTTCAAGGGGCGCACTCATTCCACCTTCCATGTGTTAGAACCATTCATGCACCTTCCTTGGCTTGCTAGCATGTAAGACCCTTGCTAACAACAAGGACATCTCAGTTACCGCTGCGTGCAACCACGGTCAAGGTGATACCGTATGACCAATTGTTGGGAGTCCTACATCAAACGGTAGAAGGTCTAGCTAGGACTTCTTACCGAGGATGTAGTTTTTTAACCTCGTACAGAAATTACCTGCATATGAATTATAAATCACAGGAAAAAATAAAAATGCGAGAGCATAACACATAAAACACATATACACAGATATTTCCCACTGGATCCCAAAACCGGGACTACCAGCTTGATTTTTCATTATGTT